>JAMKPZ010000150.1:0-152711 GCA_024699675.1 Amphibolis antarctica
GCATGCCATTTAAGCTTCAATGGTAATTTTATATGAAAAGTGGATTACTCCCCCCATACATTATTTATTATACATTTTATTGAAGTATTTTTCCTTTTAGTGCAGTTTTTGGTGCTTTCGTATTGTATTTATTTTGGAAGATATATTCTTAAACCACTTTATTATGGCACTTAGGCAAAGTCTATGCAAATGATAACAAAAGTTACATTTAAAGGTAAAATTTAAATGATCCTATAACACAATATTTCAAGTGCAATTTCCGAAATGTAATGTTGCTTAATTATACATTCAAGGAGGTTGGAGGTACCTTCCTGACTAATGGATCAAGGGCACTGGCCAAACATGTTAACAGGAGTGGTGACAGATGGTGGGGGAATTTTACTGGAAATGGTAAGATCAAGAATACTGAAACCATTCTGTTTGTGAGTGAAACTTTCCACCTATTTTGCTGCTGTTTACCTTGAAAATGACACCCATTCTGAAATATTTGCTTCATCAGATACCAACAAAAACAAGCTTGCCTTGGGAGTCTTGAACTCATTATTTGCAAAATGTGTTTGGATGAATTCCTTGGTTCAAAATCATGAGCAATATTTTGAGATAAGGGTAGCTGATGGATATGGAGCTCGCTGGTCTAGAGATGGTTCAAAGGTGCTTGACAAGTTTTGTTAATCCATTCATTGACTCTTAAATGATTTTTTCCCCTCCTAAATTTGTTTTTACATGCTCAGAAACATATTTATCCTCGATGAAAGAAGATAATATACTTCCACAATGTAAATGGGAATGTTGTCTCTTGGGTGCAAAATATTAGTTTTTATATTTATCAAATGCTTTTTATCTTTATGCCTTTTTTGTAATAGATAAAGCATATAGATTTGTTTCTTTACTATATCTGTTAAAACTATTTATGGTGTATTGATTTTGTATAAAATGATTTGAACCATGGCACTTAGTATTTCAATGATTATACTTAGGATTCTAAATCCTTTCTTTGAAGGGTAAGTAAGGATTTCCAATAGGAAGGACCAATCACTAGTCTTAAAACTATAGGAGAAACTAGACAAGTTTCAATAGACATAGGTTTACACCAAGGCCTCTCTAAGTTTATATTTATTTGTTTTAGTTATAGATGAATTGATTAAAGAAATTCAAGGAGAAATACCTTGATGTATGCCATTTGTTAATGACATACTTTTGGTTGATGAAAATAAGTCAAGAATTATTTCCAAGTTAAAATTATGGAGAGATTTTCGAGTTCAAAGAATTTAAATTGAGTAAGTTAAAAATTAAATATATAAAATGTAGGTTTAATGAAAATAGGATTGATAATGAAGATATATACTTTTCAATATTTGGGATTTATGGTAAGTAGCAATGGTGAAATTATAGAAAATGTTATTCATAAGATTAAAGTAAGATAGATGAAGTAGAGCAATGTTTTGAAAATTTGATCATAGATAGAAATACCTAGGAAAAAAATTCATGTAATCAACCTTGCATAATAAAATAATGACTTTGATTATTATTGTTGTTGTTATCAAGAAATTCATTTAATAAAAGAAGAGTAACAATACCAAAAGATGCTTGTCAAGAAGGTATGTCAAATTGAAACATATAGAACATATTGAATTAAAGTATTAAACAGAAAACTACCGATTAATTCATTTTGACACCTTAACATGGTTTACCACCATACCATTTCTCCAACATGGAAGCCTTGTTTCTTATTATGATTGAAAAACTTGAATGTAGAATACTAGGAATATTTTGGAGAGGGGGGTTTGTGTCTCTTGGAAATCAATGAAAAGAAAAATCTGGAAATTTTTTTATTATTGAAATTTTAAAAATTTGGAAATGAAAAATTTTATAGGACAATTTGTGTATCTTACGAAAATATACAAAAATTTATATTTAATTTTAAAAAATTAAAAATATTCTAGATTTTTAACATCACAATGATGAAAAAAATTTCAGATTTAGAACACATGACTCTAGAAGATCATGGAGCATGAGTCCTAAACCCAGCCACATCCTTAGTTTTTTTTTTTTTTGATAATGCAAAAACCTTGGCTTTGTTAGAGATTTTTCTTGGTATTCCAAACTTTGTCTCAAATACCCTAAAGGTTTTATGCCAGAAATTTGAAAGAATGTTTTTTTTCCTATATAATGTCTTTTTTATGTCGATTCTATATTTCTTTCTTTGCACAAGAGGAATCCTAATGGTTTGATGATTTTTTTTTGTCCTTTTAGTTTGTAGGTTTTTTGGAGCCTTATATGAAGCAAGGTCACCTAAAAGGTTGGAAGCATTAGAAATCTTACACCGTGGTACGTACAAAAGTTTCAGATCAATCACACATCTTTTAAACTAACTTTTGGAAATTTTCTTGATCAGATTTTCATGTTTTTCCGAAAGTATGCCCCAAGAAAAATGTTAATGCTATTGTGAACCATTATATTCATCATACCCTTATGTTTTTTATAATTAAAGATTAGTGCGTGATGTCTCCATAGATATTTGTGTCAAATTTTCCTCTACTTTTCTCTCTTCTATGCATCTTTTCTGACATTCCTCTAACAATACGTTGTCACCATGAAGAGCATGAAGATCAACTATTTGTTTTGGATTTCATTTCGGATGCAGGTACTCCTTCCTATCAAGAAAACGCAGTGCCATTAATTGAAATCTTAGTTCCTAGTCAATGTAACCATATCCATGAAGTGTGTCTTTAGTAGTTTTGCAGTGGTTGATGTTTACATTCCTTGACGTCCTTTACTTTTTGGATTTTTCACGATTTCCTTTTCATTTCTTCAATCTTGCTTGTGATATTTGCATGTACTTTGGGACTAATCTTAGGAATTTAAGGTGTCATTTGTTTTTGACTTTACTTATTGTAGAATTAATTTTAATAATTGTAAAAAATTAAAATTGAAAATAGTTTTACAAATGATACTGGAGTTATATAATAAAGTGTAAAGTTCGTACTTTCATAGTTGTCTTGTTTTGAAAGAATTCCATTATTCTAGTTCAAAAACATCAAATGAGATGGCTTTGGTGGAACACAGCAGCAAAGAATTTTTCTCATGAAATCATAATTTCTCTTGCTTATAGAATGTAATTACTAGGATCTTAGGGTTGGTTCAGTGAATTTTCAAAATCATTTTTAAGGGGTGTTTGTAAGTAGTGAATTAAATAGAATTAAATTGACGAGAATTTATTTCTTGATTGTAATTGAATGGATGAAAAATGAATTTATTACTAAGATATTTGTTCATCTAAGAAAATTGATGAGAATTGAATTATAGGTATTTGTGTATAATAAGAATTAAAGAAAATTGAATTTAAAAAATGTGAAATAATTTTTAATTTTTTAAATTTAACTGTTTTTTTAAAAGTATGCATTTTCTATGAAAGATAAAAGAGAAATGACACTCTAGTAGTGTCAAGTGTCATCTTTAGTGGTGCATATTGGATCAAAATTTTATCTTCAAATTATCAAAATTTTCTTCAAATACCATTGAAACTTTGCATTATCTTTTTTCTCTAAATCATCAAAACTTCCTCTGAACTACTATAATTTCCTTTACACATCACTTAAACTTTTTTTACGCTATCGAAATTTCCTTCAAGCATTATCAGAACTTATTTTGCATTATTAGAATTTTCTTTGAATCATTGAAATTTTCTCTTCAAACTATCAAAACTTCCTTCAAGAATCATTGGAACTTTATCTACACCATTGGAATGGAGGAATAATGATGACAATAATGAGCGAGGAATAGAGGAAGGACAGTAGACGATGAGCTTGACGAGTAAGGAATGGAGTGTGTTGGAGTAATTGCGAAACGACGAGGAAAGTGTGGTTACGATCGAAGTTGCGATTGTGTCGAAATGAGGAGTGTGTGAAACGAGAGGAGTAGTGGTTACTTTGAGAGGAGAGGGGAGTGTAGTTGTGAGGGGAGTGTCGATTATGAAGAAACACAGTTGTGAGAGGTGTGTGCCTGCGAGGGAGGAGTGCGGCTGCACGTGTTTGTGTTAATTTAGGGGAGAAAAGAGATTCAGTCGAATTCGAGGGGAAGGGGTTGAGAATTAATTTCCCAACCTCTTATTTATATATGATTCATCTTCAAGAATTTAATTCCATATCATTAAAATTGCACAAACATTAGAATTGAGTTGAATTGAATTTCATCCAATTCAATTTTGCCCAATTCATAATGTACAAACACCCCTTTAATGTTATTTTTACTATATATATTTTTATATATAAATTTTTATCATCTTAATTATTGTATAATTAAATTATCTTTTTTCAAACCCACTTTATTTGGTTTATTTGCGATTTTAAATGTAACTTTTAATTAGAAATGGAATATAGATTTATTTCTCTTATATTTCATATTTGTTCACGTTAAAATCAAAATTAATTGAACCGTATGCATTCTTATGAAAAATTCAAAGGAAGCGTTTTAACGAAAAAAAGACGAGAAGAAAAATATGAAAAAGTTTTAAAAAAAAGTTAGAAAATTTCCAACGACAAATTTAAGCTAGGGTTTTAATAAATGTCAGACACCACACGTAAAAACGCTTGGCTTGGGAGGTGGCGGAAAGAAGGAACCCTAGATCTCCACTCGCCAGCCGAATCTGCGAAAATGGTACTCGCTCGTCTCTCGATCCGCCGGTTTTTCTTCGATGCTTCCCGCGTTTCTTCCCTTATGCATCTGACACGTGTTTTCTCTGGTGTTCGATCTTCCTGTGATCGGCAGCCGAAGCAGATACACGAGATCAAGGATTTCCTCCTCACGGCAAGGAGGAAGGACGCTAGGTCTGTGAAGATCAAGAGGAGCAAGGATGTGGTCAAGTTCAAGGTACGATGCTCTAAGTACCTCTACACGCTTTGCGTGTTCGATCCCGAGAAGGCGAACAAGCTGAAGCAGTCTCTTCCACCCGGTGAGGAAATCCTTCGATGCTTTTACTTTTTTATGTAATTTGCTTTGTGTACAAAGGTATGCCTGTCGTTCTTCGATGTCGTCCGCAACTAGGATTCAAAAATCGATATTCTCGATCCCGAAACCTTTAGGTATTATCGAAAATGCTGTGATCGAACGTTTCGTCGATCCGGCACCGATCCCGGACGACGGATTGGTCGATATAGTGATGGATTCCACGACGACCGCTGAAAGCTTCCTTTGTCGCTGTCCAGCACCGTAACCCATTAGGGCTTTCAGGTGGAGAACAGGGAGGGACAAAGGAGGACGGAGGGTAGGGTGAAGCACGTGAGCTGAAAAGGGAAAAAAATAATAGAGAAGAAAGAAAAAGAGAGGCTGAAGAAAGTGAGAAAGAAGTACATGAAAAAGAAAGAGAGAGAAAAAAGAAAAAAGGAAAGAGAGAAGAAAAATGAAAAAGTATTACATAAAAAATTATGTTTAAAAAATGGTAAAAGTATTAAAAATTCACAAGAAATTCTGATATTTTTTAATTTTTTAAGAATTGTATTTATTTATAAATAACATTTCTCTTTTGCCTATTTCTTGTATTCTTACAAATCTATTATCTATTTTTTAATTAATTCATGTGAGATTTTATTAAAAAGATATTAATTACATTATAGGAATAAAAATTTATAATTTACTCTAAAATATTATAATCAATTGTTTTTTAATTATGGAGATTATGGAAATTCTCTCATATCATGCATAATCTTATTAATGAGTTTCATGTATGAATTATAACCTAATACACTATCTATTGAAATGTAACCTTATAAATGTTGAATTCCAACTTAGATTCTATTGAAATATACCTTGATATATATTCAAATGTAACTTTGTTTGTTCAATTATAACTTAGATTATATTAAAATGTAACTTGATATATATTGAAACGTAACTTGAATTTTAAATTAATGCTTACCAATTCACAAGTTATGTATGCAATCGTTTAGGGTATGCACCTTTGATCATGTGTTTGTACAAGAGTAAACAATTAATACAATTTTTGCACAATTATAACTTTTCTGCAATACATAATGATTTCCTAGAAAACTTATTTTGGTGTTTTTATATGTTTATCATAGATTTTTTATCTTTCCCTGAGTTTCATGTTTAGATTTGGATTTTTCCACAAAAGTATTATGTTTTCACCAATACAATACTGATCTTTGATGTGTTGCTAATATTTGAAACCTTGGTCTTCAATTGTTTTGGATTGTAAACCTTTTTTTGATCAAAGAAATTTTCCATTATCATTTATAATTTTTCTGCAATGCATCACCATTTATAATTATTATATGTTGCAGTTTTTCTGTGTTAATTTAGTTGTTTTTATTTTTTAAAAATGATGGGCATTCTCGTGTATGTGAGATGATCACTGATTGCTACTGTGGTCAGTCATCATCTTGTGTATACATTCCTGTGTGGTGTTCGATTGTGTTTGGTTGGCCTTGATTGCAATCATTCATCCTCTTTAAATGTGTTGTGATGATTGGTAGTGGTCGGTCTAGCGGTTCACTTATACAAGGGAACATGTCATTTTCGTAAAAGAATTAAAAGATGTCGTTCTGAATCTGAAGATTGTCTTGACCTTGACGAATTGCCAACTCATTGTGCATTGAGCGTGTTCAGTCATCCTTAATTTATATATAATATAATGTAAAGAAATTGAATTGAACTATATTTCTTGGTTAGATTACAATATTTGAGTTATATGATCATAATCTTTGGACTATCAGTTTTGAATGTAGGAAATTAAATTCTCGTATAATAGTGAAATTTCGCACTCTATATAATTTCATAATGAATATATATTTATTATCAAATATTGTAATTTTACCAAGTAATGTTTTTAATTGCATTGCATGTTGAGATAATGGCTAATCAAATTGAACCTTCATGCAAGGCATATAAAGTAAGCTTTCGTGTTGCACCAGGCTTGTGCTCATTTGAACTAAGCTTTGTAACATGCAAGGCATATATATGATGTCAATTAACGTAACTTGATTACATTAAACAGATTCTATGTAACTTTTCCTGTAAACACAAAATGCATGTGCTTCTGGACTAATCCTAGCAACCTACATGATTTACATGTGATGGCAATTGGTTCATCCCCAGGGGTTCTAAGAGGCTTTCCATGTTTCTAAACAATCAACTGCTTTTTCCAGTCTTGCATGTGAAATTGGAATCGCAAGCAATTGGTTTTGCATAAACTTCTTTGTGCCTTTGAACATTCTACCATTCCAGGTGCTAAATTGGCGTCTAACTCTTGCAGGTTTAAGCGTGGAGGAGCTGTGATGCCGTGTCATCTTTTGACAGGTCAATAGATAAAATATTTTACCATTTCTGTGGCAACTTTCGTCTTTCTTTCTTTCTGTGATTTGGAATTTGGCATATTATTCCGTTAGATTCGATGGTTTTCCACCGTCCGTGTTATTTTGTTGACCTTTTCATCTCCTGTTCGATAATTTATCAAAAGGTTTGTACTTTGGTCAATTAGGCTTTCAACGGATACGTGTCATCTTTCATTTATATTGATTGCCTTTCTCCATTTCAATGTTATTGTTGTCAAATGCTACTCTTCCCGTAGGGTGTTGACTGATGGTAAATTGTTTTGTCATATGGATGAGAAATACATAACATGTATGGTGGTAGTGTAGGGGGATTCATAAAAGATGTTCATATTTTGTGTATGTATACCCGTTGTACCACTACCATGTGAACCAACATATTTAGGATATAATCTTATAGGATTTATGTTAGTATACATGTCATAGATTTATAATTTCACATTGGAAAAAGTGAATTTAAAACCAAAGTTTCAGTTATAAATATGACAATGGTTTTGTTTGGCAAAGTTAATGAGATAGTTGAACTTGAAGTTTACAATGCAATTTTTGAGGTAAAAAATTTTTTTGTTCTTTTTGACATGAAAATCTTTACTTTTATTATATCATTTGTTAAAATATATGTTTTACATCGGTAAAATTTTTTGTAAATCTTATTTACCCATAACAATGGTTGCATAGCATATAGATTGAGTGTATTTCTTCCCGTTTTTGTTTTCAGCCATTTAACCATCTCATAGTACGGACATCAGAAATATTGTAGCTAATAGCAATCCATCCCGCCCTGGAAGTGTAGTTGAACAGAAATTTTACATGTGTTTAGTGGGATCACAAGTTGAAAGCAATGTGTAGAATGAAAGAAAGAGTACAGAATTTTGCGCTTAAAACAGAAGGATATCTTTCTAACCCCAATTAAGTTAGTTGTTCATATCCCGGCATTTGCACATCTTCATCACTCCAAAAGTTTGAGGAACGTTTGATTTTCACTTCATTAGATTTCGGTTTGCAAAACGAATTGCACATCTTCGTACCGTAGGATTTCGTTTTCAACCCTGTTATCCATTTAATTTTCACGATGTCAACAAAATCATCTTTTTCAAGTAATTGATGAGGTGTGTTTGTGTATGTAAAATTAGTTAGAAATGATTTAATTGAGATTTACTTTTTAAGTAGAATTAAAAGAAAATAAATTTAATATAGAGATATTTATATATTTATTAAAATTAAACGAAATTAAAATTTTTTAAAAATCAAGAATGTTACGGGCTTTCGAAAGAAAAGCCGAGAATGCCCCATGGTGTCCCTTGGCGGTGGCGCGTTGAGTGTCGCACAAATCTCTCGTACAAAATTGCCCTTCATATCATCTGATTCACGGCATATACATGTCACATGTCCTCAACAATACCCATGCCTCTTGTGAGTGGATGGAGAAAGCAACGTGTCATGAGCTTTTTCAATGTAGAATTATTTCAATATTCTTTTTATCTTTCGATTTGTGTGACTCGGTGGATTTTGTTTATTTGGATCTTTTTACCATTGTGATATAAATGTGGGTATCTAATTTAAAATTAATTGATGATAAGTAAAGAAACCTTGTAATATTAGTGCAGTAAAGATAAGTTTGTGATTGCAAGAAAAGCAATAAGGGTGAGGTTTAGGGACATGAGAAGAAAATCAGCAAAGCAATTCTTTATCTTGCAACCACAAAGCAACACTCTTATGAAGGGATGCCCTAAATTGCACAAACCCAAGATAACTTAAACTTAATTTCTCCACAAATCATCAGTTAATTTTAAGTTGGCTGTCCATATTTTAGCAGATATGTGAATTGATGGTTTCTACAAATAAATTTGGAGATTGCATGTCATCAATAAATTAATAAAGCTGGCTCACAGCTAACACTGTAATCGGCTGAAAAAAACCGAACAATCATGTTTCTTTCTTTTTTCCAAACAGCAATCTCCAACTGTAGGTGCTGCTCTTTGTTGCAGCAGCTTCAACTCGTCTTGCACCAACCTAAAGTGATAACCAAATCAGAAAATTTGAAAAATCAAACAATGAATTACTTGCCCCAAAACTCATTTCAGTAAAAATGAACACACCAGAAAAGTTCTATTCTCTTCACGTCAGCATTCTTTATTTGTTTCGAGTCATTGGAACTTACCAGTCATTGAATATTTTGGTCGACATCAAACCAATCTTAAACACTAATCAAATCAGTAATTCTAAAAGCAGATACATATCATGGAAATTGATGATAGCATCCCCAGATGTGGGATACATCAGCTTTGTTAGTGGTGTTGTTTGTGTTAATGGATTAATGGTTCTCTTATGTTATAAAGATCCTTAAGTTAATGACCTATCATACACACATATGTACATAAGCATACACACATGCTCACTCTCACACACATACACACGTGAGTATGCACACATGCATGTGTGTGCATGTGCACACGTACAAGTGTTTGTCCTAATGTTTACTGCACATACACGTGCGCACACAAGTGCACGCAAGCATGTGTCCCATTCTCAATCACAAACAAGACATTTCTCCATACAACCACCTGAAATACTAGTTCATGATCTTGCACGTGCAAAATGAAATTTGTGAATGTAGTGGACAAGATAGCCAGAATACAACTAATGTTAAGTGAATTTCATAAGAAAGATTTCTAACATTTAAATTAGGAGAAATATGTCATAGGAATGAACACATATGTTCAATCAATATCATTTAAGAGAGTAACCAAAAATTGATGTAGTGAACCTAAGTCTGATAACATGTGTCTTTGTTCTCATAATATTAATTGATTTTGAGATGAACTTTAACATATTATTAGAACTTGATTTGTGTACATCGTTAGCAAGATAACTTGTAGGTTAAAAGAAGACATCACAAGTGTGGAGGAGTGTTGAAATATTTAGTCATACA
The DNA here is from genome assembly GCA_024699675.1 of Amphibolis antarctica. NCBI lineage: Eukaryota > Viridiplantae > Streptophyta > Magnoliopsida > Alismatales > Cymodoceaceae > Amphibolis > Amphibolis antarctica. The sequence continues at coordinate 10,279 of JAMKPZ010000150.1, forward strand.
TCAAAAATCGATATGATGAACCTAAGTCTAATAATACAGTATCTTTATTTTCTCACAACTATGTAGATACCATAGAATAGAACTTAAATTTCGCAGATGTATACAAGAGTATAGATGTTTTGCAAGCATGTAATGGAATAGGGATCTTTTCCCATGTAGACAGGCAAAAAATATCCTTTCTTTCTTACCACGTCAAAAACAAAATTGATAATTAGACATAATTTGTTGTTAGCAAGATTCATGTCATGAATAACACAAAACAAAGATAAGTTGAACTGGATAACTAAAAAGAGTTTATCTATATGCCTTTCACTTGAGGAATGCTATATGCATTGAATACCCTTTCTCTTTCAAGAAAAAAATAATGCTTTGAAACAAAACATAAATTATACTTGCTGGAAATCTGGAACTTAATTTTGTAGCAATAAAGTACTTAAACCTAATTAGAAAAAACTGTACCTTATCCATGAGCCAGTAGCCAATTGTGGGTGTATATTGCACCAGGTACATCACAAGCAACACAGGCTGCAAAAGAAACAAGGTGAGGAGAAGCTTCCTTAACCTAGAAATTATACAGCACAGGAAGTAATCCACATGAATAAGCTTCAGTCAATAATTATTCAAGGAAATGGGAGAACCTTCTGCATTTTCAAATCAAAGTTCTTTGCCAAGTTGGATTTTTAGTTTTACTGTAGTGTTCATATCATCATGCAAGGAATGGTGTTAAAAGATTTGCAACTTGAATATTTTTAAAAATCTCTATCATTTCCACATGTGTTGTTACCCTGATCATTATGCATATGCAACCTAAATTACATGGCTGGAGAATAATAAATCCACATCAATTTTTGGTGAAAAACCTGATTTGATATCCAAGCTTCCTTTAGTCCATGGGTTGCTGCTGTTATAGTCAATTCTGCACATCTTTCTGATGTTAACCGCTTCTGTAAGAGTAAATTATGGTCTCGAGTCAAGTCATTAGTATGGGGAAAGACTACAAGATAAGCACAGACTGTAAGCTATTTTCTTGGGATGATAAAATGGACCACCTTTTTGCTTGGAATGGACGAATTGCAATAAAGATACAAACACACATATGCATGCAAGAATAAATAAAATATATGGCCTACCATAACTAAAGAAATTAACCTAAAAAACTCGGCACTTCTCTGCAGGTAAAAAAAATACAGACTATTAAAGAAATATAACGGAAGCACGTTGTAATTCTCTTTTCACAGTTTTTACTACCTATGTGGCTATCCCTGCAAAATTCAATATATTTTCATGGTACTTATACGGCATTAGGAAAATAATAGATATATTTTCCTTTTGTCTACCATTCAGTTGAAAATTCTATTTTAGGTTGTAAAGTCTATAACAGTCATCTTCTTTTACCATATTTTCCACCATCTACTACACTCATCCCAAAAGAATTTCTTTATCTTCTCCTCCCTCTTTCTCCTTTATTTCTCAACTGGCAACAACAAGCTTTGCATCATCTCCCACACAGGTATGACATAACCCACCTCTTCTAACTAAATTATGTGCATCCAGTATGGTACATGTGGTCTTAGTTTTTAATTTATTTAAAGAAAAAATACAAAAGGAAAATGTTTCACAAGTGTCCATAATGATGTCTACGAATGTCTATATAAGATATCAAGGTGTTTACAGTGTGCCTCTGCAGGGTAACAACTCTTCCAGATTTTCCACATGGACTGAAGATGCAGAACAGTATCTGCCAGTTATGCCTCCTCTTCTGGTGACCAGCAGAAAACCCTATAACTGCTTTGGCCTGTCCTGGGCTGAATGGCATCATCATCACTTACACCTGTATATGAACACAATCTCAGCGACACCACCATTAAGGTTTTTCTTTTTTTGCAAAGAGACACCTCCATTAAGTTGAATGCTAAAATTTCTCTTCTAGGTCTTCTCTTTAGACATCAAGGATCTATTTTACAAGCCATGGGCTGGGCTATGCCTAAGACTCAGGCCCACTAGCCTAGACTGACTAGGCCCATTATGGCCTGCCTTGGGGATTGAGAGAGGCCAGTTTCTTTTGCATTCCAAGCCAGGCTTTGGACCAACCGAGCTGGACTGGGTCAGTTGTTTCTAAACAAGGCCTGGCGTAATTACACCAAAACCCCACAGGAAATAACTTGAGATGATAGGAGATAAAATTTTCAATTCCAAAGATTCTATCAATTTTTTTGTGAAGAGTATATTATTAGAGAACAAAACTTCATGAAAAGCCTATAAAAATTTTAAAGTGAAATGGTGACAGTATGACATTGTAATAGAAGTGCACAGAGTATGAGCACGGCAATGTGCCCCTAGAGCAATTGAGTTTCAACAACTGAGGTATGAAGAGAATATTCTCCAAAAAATACTAAGAAATTGCCTCCAGTTTAATAGGGCTTACTTCCTTGCATAGGTGCCACTAAAATAACAAGATTAATGGGGTAATAGAAGTTTTAGTCACCTCAGAGAAGCCACTCTTTCCTGACGAGCTTTCACCAGAAATTGTTGTAACAATTGGTCCCGGGCAGACAACAGTTACTTTAATGCCCTTTTGACATAACTGCATGCAGAACAACAGGGTAAGTGTAGGCAACACTTGACCATATACTTCAACCTCATGAAATTTCCGACTGTATTTTGATCAATTGCGTGTGTTAAATAACTAATTTTCATTTAGTCTAAGGAAATATACCCTTATCATGAAAAAAAATAGCAACCATTCAGGTATTATGCACGTAAAATTTATTTTCATAGAAAAAGATTGTGATATAGGTGTTGGCTACAATGGACTAATGTCAGATAACCATACATGCATCTGATGCTATGAAGACTGATTACTGATAGCATACCTCAGAGCGCAAAGAATGAAAATATCCATTCAAAGCATACTTGGAAGCAGAATAAACAGCCTGACCTGGAGCAGGAGTCTTCCCTGCAGCACTGCTTAGCTGCAAAAAAAATAGATAAAGAACCAAAAGGCAAATCTTCCAGTTATTAACAATGTAATAAATGTCATGTCACTATGATCTCATTATTGTAAGTTTGCAACAATGAAACTATTCATATATTAGTCTTACCACAATAAAATGGCCTTGTCTTCTTTCCAGCATGAAAGGTGCAAGAAGCTTAGTGAGTGCTATTGTACCAAATACATTTACTTTGAATGTCCTCTGCTTAGTATTTTTAATCCAAACGAAGACATTCATTTACTTGTATTTATATCTACATTAAGCACCATAGAATAGAAAGGTGGTTATGAATTTTATACCAGAAGACTTTCTTCAGTCACCTCAAGTGCTGCTGATTTCTACATGACATACAAAAATGAGGTTTAGAAAGAAAGGAAATGAAAATGGAAAATCAGGAATGTCAAAAAAAGCTGTTTGTGCATGTGGTGGAAAGTTAAGAAAGTTAAAAATAGTAATGATTATTTTGAAAATTAGGAAAAATGTTTACCAACTGAAAGTGAAATACTAGCAGTCAAATAATGATTATTTCCTCTTTTTATTTTTATTTCCTTTCTTATTTTCGCATTTTTCTAAATTTTCTCTTTTCCCTTAATTTTTTATTTTCTCTTGTTCTTTCTTTTTTTCTTTTTTATTTTATTTTATTTTTTATTCTTTATTCTTTTTCTTTCTAATTTCCTTTTTCTCTTATTAAACCTTTTTTTATTTCTTATTCATTTTTATTTCTTTTTTCTTCTTTTTCTTTTCTTATTTCCTTTTTTATTTTTTCTTATTTTTTATTTTATTTTTCTATTACAAGCATGGTGCAAGATGCAATTTTCATTGTGTTTTCAACCCTTGAGATCGAAATGATGAAATTTCGTTCAATTGAAGAAATGAAAAATTTGAGATTTTTTCCCTCAAATTCTGTTTTACACAAATGCCAAAAAAATTGAATTTATTTTCCTACTTTCCATTTCTAAACATTCCATCTGGCGCAAATCCCCCTAAGGTGAGAGGTAAGAGGTAAGGTAATAACCCAACTAAAGTAAGATGATAAATTAAAAGAAAAACTTCATATATAACAAGACAACAATCATCTATTCATTCTACTAGATGATGATGTAGTCAAAGTGCAATAAAACTACAATATATAAAAAGCACAATATTTATTCCACATCATATTTTCTATATAGATGTGCTCTAGTCTTTTCTAGCAGTGATGCCTTCTTCTAGTCATACACACAATATTTAATATTTATGAATTTCTAACAAGCAAAGAGAATTTTCTAGTATATATAGTTTCCTTTGCATGTGTGTGGTTGAAAATAGGAGCATTTCTATACGTTCAAGAATGATAAAACGTAAAACCGTGTATATTTATCAAAAAATTTAAAAATATTGATGAAGAAGACAAAAAGGACAAGAAAAAGAAAAGAAAGCCAAGAGGAAAGCACCAGAAAGAGGCAAAGAAGAGGGTACAGAAGTAGAGAACAAGAAGAAAACGAGGAAGAAAGTGGTATTAAAGAAAAAAAATAGAAGAGAGATGGGTAGACTGTGGAAGGAAAATAAAATATTGAAATACAGAAAAAAATCATCAAAAATATCTCAATAAGATGATTACAAGTGAAAAATCACTATTGAACCCAAGCTCCCTATTCACAATTACTATTCATCCTTGCTCACTTGAAGCTCAGCCATCATTCAACCAAGCTCACATGGAGTGACCTATCAACTCTTAAGACACTATAAACACAAATTCTTGAGTTTCAAACTCTATTGAGCCCCACCTGTTTACCAACTGTGATGTGAACACTCAATCGATCTCAACACCATGTGTAACCTCCAATTTTCATCTTCCCAATCATCCCCACCAACCACTGACAACATCATTTCACTAATACACAACACAGGTATGCTGCTCATTTCAAACCCAATGGAAAATCTCATCTTGCTCACTTGACTCAAGTATTGAATAGTATAAGGTGACCCACACACTGGACATCAAGTCTCTTTTTGCTTTTCTAGTAACAACCACCCCAAGTCCCCATCCAATTTCAGCCAGCTGATCATTCAAGCTAGATCAAAGCAAACTAGATGACCAATCAAGTAGACTGCTCAGTTGAAGGATGATTAAAAAGGGATTAGTTTTATCTTAAAATTTTATTATAATTTTGTCATTATTAAAAACTAAAATGGACAATGTAAGAGATATAAGTTCGTTTATTAATGAAGTCGAATTAGTTATTATACTAGTGATTATGTGAATTGGGCATTGTTAAATTATTTGAAAAAGTTGGTTTGTCAAATATATTCCAAATTTGGTTTCCATGATTTTCACATATTCTGTGGATCTGATGTTGGCCAATCTTAAATTGATTATGGTCAAATGCGGATCACATTTTGCCATTAGAAATGGCCATTGAAGATTCAAACATCCTAATTCAGGGATAGAATGAGGTCCAAATGTTGGCCTGGTGTCTGCAGTGATGTGTGGAACTCCAACAAGGTAATCAAAGCACAGATTTAAAATATATATACAGTGGCGACCCTGCCAGTGATTAATGTTAAATTTAAAGAATAAGAAAGATACAGGGACCCTTACAGGACGTTCATAGGCTGCATTATGCACCATGTAATAAACACCAGCACCAGAAAAGAATGACTCTGCCTTCTGAACCACTTCTTTCAATGCCTCTTCACCTGATTCCAAATCCAGAGGCAATATTTCCACAGCGCCAGGGGCATATTTACCTGATTAGTGTTGAAAGAGATGATGCAAAACAATCAAACAAGGTTAAAGTACAAGATTCAGCAATTGTGCGTACCAACAAGTTTGCTCTTTACTCTTTCCAATTCGGAGACATTGCGTGCAGAAAGTATCAACTTGGCCCCCAGACAAGCAAACTGCTCTGCAAGAATCTCTCCTACATAATTGAACGGTAAAACAAAAGCATACTAAACGCATTACTTCAAACAATAGCCAGGCAACATACCCAATTCATTTAAAAAATATTTACGCCAATGATCAAGAGCACCAACAACGCACAAAGGCATAGATATTTATCTAGAATGAAGTTAGGTGCGATATGAACATAATATCCAACAAACAAGTGTAGATCTAACAGTAATCAAATCCATGGATGACAGAAAAATCGTCAACACTGAGATTCCAATGAGAGTTTCAATTACCAATCCCGCGGCTTGCGCCAGTGATCCAGACAACCTGGGAAAAGAAAGACCATCCACAATCTCAAAAACCCGATTTTTTTTTAAAAAAAATAAAATTGATGAAACTCCGAGAATTCAACGAGTAACGGAGGAAAAAAAAACAGAAAGGAACAAATATTTTACCCTGCCTTCGATTTCTGTGCGTTTGGGAACTCCTTTGGACACCAAAGTCAAGTCCCCTACAAAAAAAATATGCGCCGAGGAAAAATTAAAATCGGAAAGAGAACGAAAAATTACCGGCGAAGTTGGGGTTCGTTCGTGCGGAAGAGGATTACCGTCCGCGGCGACGAGCTTGACGATGCAGAGAGCGACGGCACCGAGGAAGAAGAAGAGCAGGAGTAGCGTCAGCATCGTCTTCTCCTTCACTGCAACCCTATGGCTGCCGGCCGACGGTATCACTGTGAAGCTCTCCTCGGCTTTTGTCTTTTGTCGTGGTAAAATTAGATTTGATGCGGTTCGTGATTTGTAAGTAATTACATGGTTTATGGTATAAATATTTAATATAATTTTTAGATATTATTATTTGAATGTATTTATTATTATGTAATTATATTTTTTATTATATATTACAGTATTTTATGATATTAGTTATTAAATATTTTTTATATTTTTTTATTAAATAATTATATTTTTATTATCATTGTAAATTATATATATTTTTAAAAATGATACAATTCAACTTATTTAACTAAAATACTCCAACAAACAACGATGTCTTAATATAAAATATTAAAATTATTTAATAAATATTACTATATATTATTATAACATATAATAAAAAACTAAAATATACAGTAAAAAAATGTTTAAACAAGACTTTGTAATAAATAGTTAATATTTCGGATCTATTTATTCATTTAAGGTGTGTTTCAAGGTTTTTTTTAAAATTTGAAGTTGAGGTTAGTTTCTTAAATATAATTAAAATTATATTATAATTTAATTGATAAAAATTTATATGTTAAAATTTATACAATAATAATAACGTTAAAAATGAATACCTTTATTTTATATTATAATCATAATTATATACAGTAACATTATTAAATATATTTAATATTTTATATCAAAATATCATACCATTATCAACTATTCTTTTATTTTATTTAATGCAAAAATATCTTATTATTCATTATTTGTCTCTATAATATGTTGAATAATAATACTAAATACTTGTCGTTTTACTCATCAAATTTAAAAAATAACGAAAATACCAGGCCCGAAAATGGGCCTATGGTTGATTCGTCTGATGAGCACGGCCCATTTGAACGGGCCTGACAGGGTACGGCCTGGCCTGGCCTCACCCGAATCCATATGGATTGAGGCCTTTCTGACCCAACCCAATCTGTACCTCAAGCTTTGTATAGGTGTGTACGGGAAATTATAAAATTCTCAATTTTATGAAATTACATGTTATTTTCATTTAAGACATAAGTTAAATATTATAATTATGGGTGTATTTGTTTACACTTATTTTTAGTTTTTGAAGTGGATTGAAATTTTTTTTAGAGTTACGTAAATAAGTACATTTTTTTTGATTATATGATAATTCTAAGATTACAGAACATCAATTTCAACGTAATTGATTTTTCATCTACGACTCTTTAAAATAGTAGTTACTCTTCAAGTTTAAAGTACATGATTACTTTCAACGTATGCTGATTTTATAGGTGATTTTTAATTTTTTTTTTTTGAAATTTTTGATTTTTTAGATTTTCATTTTTCCTCTTTATTTTTCAGATTTTGGTTTTTTCTTTTTTGTTTAATTATTTTTGCAAGTGAATGTTGACTTTTTCACCATTTGAAAATTTGTAGTTATTAAATTTTTTTACGATTAAATTAGGAGTATTTATTTAAGAGTAATGTAATTTGTTTAAGTATATTATAATTTTTAAAATTAAAATTATTTCATTATAACGGTTAAAAATTCTTGTAAGATTGATTTGTATTTGTTGATATAATTTATTTACACTTAAATATTGTAAAATTATAAAATTATAAAATTAAAACTTTACAATACTTTTATTTATTTTTAAAAATATTTTTAATAAAATAAATTCCTAAAATATTGTTAGCAATATTTATAAAAAAAAACTTTTAAAGGTAAAATTGAAATTTTCAAAAAATTCTTTAAAAATACTTTTCTAACAAACAAATACAACTTCTAAACGATTACTTCTTCTTTTAAATACTATCTTTTTAAAATACTACTTCAATATTAAAAGTTACGTTTTAAAAGTCAAACAAACACGTGTTTTTTATTATACAATTTTATTTGTACAGTAGATATCACGAATTTACTTGAAGACGTCGTGGATAAATTGGTTGAATTTGATAATATTGAATATGCTGAAATTCAAGGGGAACCGTGAAACGTAAATCGTGAAGTACAGATTTATACTACAAACGTAAAATTCATATTACAAATTTATCAAAATTTGTAATTCTATGATCATATATAACCATAATTTAATTACTTGTACTTGTGTTAGAAAATTTGTAATAACAGACATTTCGAATATTTCGTCACGTGTACAAAGGTTTTAATTTTTTTATCTTCATTTCTATTTTCGTTTAAATATGAACTTTTTGAATATTTATTTTAAAACATTTTGGTGCAAATACACGTGGAGAAATATAGAAAAGTTACTTAAAATTTTGGTTATTTCTGTCGGAGAGAACGAAGAAAAAATTATTAATTATATTTGTTGGTATAAATAATAAACTTTTAAGACTTTTTCTTTCATTTTTCAATAAAGATAGATAATAACCGCATACTCCAAGACAATCAAAAGCTTTGCTTTTTTAAACTTTTTTTTAATTATATATCATGTCTGTGTGTAATAATATTTATTAAATATTAATTTTTTTATAACATTTTATATTTAAAAATTATATAAAAATATTTAAAAATTTACATCATATAATTTTTTTAAAAATATAAATCTCATCTTATCTAGTTTTATTATTTAAACAAATACAAGATAACAATGGTTACGATTTTAAGATTGTTATCTTCAATTATTACTATAAAAGCAAATATTTCTACTTCAATTATTATGTATCATTAAATTCTTACAATAATTTATCAAAATTAAATCTCTATGATAAAATATTATTTAAATTATTTAAATAATTAAATATTAACTTATTTATTTTTAAAATAATATTTTCATTTATTTTTTATTTGGTTATATTCCATCGAGTTTTTTTCAAAAAAAAAATCAAAAAGCATGCATTTTCACTTATCTTTCGTAACAATTATAATAAAAAAATTACTTAACAAATTTTTCCAACTGAATGAAGCCTAAGTTGCGTTTGCTATAAGCTTTTTTAACTTCAGAAGCAAGAAAAAATAGCTATCAAAATTGTATTTATCAGATAAGAAAATGATGCATTGATTTTTGGATCACTTTAATAAAATAATAATAATTTGTATTTGTAATGTTTATATTTATTTTAATATTTAAATAAAATATATAAAATAATTAAATTATATTTTTTAATACTGATGTAATTAAAAATTATAATAAAAAAATATTAAATTTTTTAATATTATTTTTACTATAAAAATAATTTTTAATTACAACAGCCAAACGAAAGCATTGACCTGCAGTGATACTCACTTCCAATTATTGCTGTTTACTCCATGGATTAAGAAATAGAAATACAGCAAGGTAGACAAACAAGTCCGTAGTCCACTGCTGCGCTGATGCACTGCAAGTTGGAGACATGGACATCATGGAACAGCACATGGACGATGGGTCGATGCCATAAACAAATCGAGATCAAAGGTGGCGAAAAAAGGTGAAATTCTATGCTTGGTCCAAGAAAACGACGTGATTCTGGCCTGCGGCGCCGCCCTCGACCCAATGACCTATTACTTCGTTTCCTTCTACCTCCACGCGTGTGCTCTGCGCACTTCACTGGGCGGTAACAGAGCAGAAGAGCCCCACCACTGGAGGAGCAAACATTGAAGAAGGAGAGAGCCAAGGTCAAAGGGGAAGAAGAGCGTGGGGCTGGCGGTGGGCGAGGTGTGAAAGGATCGAATGTGCGTCTGTGTCGGGCGTGGTGAGGGGCTATTTGGTTGACGGTTCACTTGTCATCATCAATCACATGTACAACTACACCGCCACGAGACCTACTGCTGTACCTCGGGCCTGTCTTATCCCTCCTTCGTTCCTCTGGAGTGGGTAGGGAGGGGACGGCCGGCGGCGGTGGCTCTGGAGCTGTTGTTTGGGTTGGCGTGAACCCAGTTCGTTTCGGGCGTTTTCTCCATCTGGGGGGTGATCAAAACGCGGTCTTTAGTCTCCTTGTGGGTGCTTTAAGTTTGCCTGACCTCTCGTTTCTGGGTTCTGCTTGGCCTGTGTCTCCAATCCAGATATTTATGAGTAAATGTAGGTATTTTCTCCGTCTCCCCATCACTCCCTCTTTTTCATTCTCTAATAAGATGACATGAATAATTTCTTCTCAGTTGTGTGGGAATTTTTTCGAGGGGTTCATGTCTGATCTGATTTTTGGGGATCAGTGTGTGTGTTTTTGGTGTGTTCATTGAATTTTGCAACTCCAGTTTCTGCATATTTTGACGACAAGAAGATATCTGCAAGTTGTAACCGAAGCAAATGCCGTTTTCCAGATCTTTGACTATCGAGAAATATGCTTATGGTTTTTATTTTATTTTTAAAGTATTTATTTATTTATTTATTTTTTATGCACTGCTTATGTTAACATATGACATGGTGGTCCAAGAAGCACACCTTCTCTGTCACATTCTTCTCGAAGTTTTTTCCTTGCACCAATCATTTCCTAGTTAAATTCTTTTATTTTTTGATCTGTTGTTGGTTTTCTAACAGGAGCATAAAAAATGAAAAGCAGTGATCCAGTCCATCTGATTCTTTTCCTGTTTATTATTTGTGTAGCTTTTAACAATCTTCTCACGATCCTTGTTAATTTCCCCTTTTAGGTCTTGGCTTTTATAGTAATCTGAAGCATAGTAATATGATATTAAGATGAAGGCTGAATTTTTGCTTGACCATGTACTTTGTTGGGAAGCATGATCAAGGTCTGGCTCTCTTAGTAGCTAGGAACATGCTTGCAAATTTCCTAGCCTTTTAATTTTTAAATTTACAAGGGCAGCCGGTGTTTTTTAACATTCCAAGCCATAAGATATTCATATCTCTTAATTCTTCTTTAAACTAAGAGAAGTGCTGAAAGCTAATACCTTTCAAAATCTAATAATCTATACATATTTCCCTTTTTAGGTATTAATCTAAGTTTCATTACATAACTCTAGTCTTCACTAGTATTGAATATAGTTTCTTCCTCAAAATCAATAATCTAGTTAGCTATTTGTAATGTTTTCTTAAGGCAGCAAAATTTGGTATGTAAGTGTTAGTTGCAAGTTTTTCTAGTAACCTAGTCCCGTTTCTTTGCTTTCATCCATGCTTCCATTCGAAAAATGTATTTTATTTCTCCATTACCATCAATGTGGTAAGATTTTTTATTTGTTTGCTAAATCCTATATTGGTTTGCAGACTAATGTGCTTTACACTAGGAAAGTCAAATGGCTTCCTTGGTCCGTGGTGTTTTGCTCAAACTTCTCCAGCACATGAACACTGATGTCAAGGTTTCTGGTGAACACCGGTCTTCTCTCCTTCAAGTCATTAGCATTGTCCCAGCACTTGTTGGCTCTGACCTTTTTGCTAGTAAGGGGTTCTATCTCAAGGTCTCGGATTCATCACATGCAACCTATGTAACTCTACCTGATGAACATGATGATCTTATTTTGAGCAATAAGCTCCAATTGGGTCAGTTCATCTATGTTGAACGCATAGAGACTGCTTCCCCTGTACCTCTGCTCCGAGGTGTGAGACCCATCCCTGGACGACATCCATGCATTGGAACTCCCGAGGATATTGTAGCCACAGATTCTCTTGCTTTTCTAAACGTTGACAAGTCATCACTACTTTCTAATGGATCTAAGGAAAGTAATTTATCTAAAAGCAACAATACAGATCTCCCCACAGAGAAAGAGAAAAGAAGAGTGGTGAATGCAAATCGAGCTGTGAAGGAGGAAAAGGCAAAAAAAAAAACTTCTCTTGGTAGATCTAACACATCTCTGCCAAAGCAGGCTTTAAGTATTACAGTTAACAAGGATATTGCTGGAGCTAGATCAAGATCCACAAATTCAAGGGTTGCCCCTTCATCACCAACCAGTTGCTATTCATTGCCTGCATCATTTGAAAAGTTCTCATCTGGAATTAAGCAGCAGACAAAGATTATGGCTCTTGAGAAAACTGCCCCCCCGAAGTTGGGATTGTTTGAGAAGGCAACATCTGTTTTCAAAGGAAGTGGAATGGCAAGGAAACCTCAAAATTCAAAACAAATTGGAAATTCGGTTTTGGGAGACGATTCTGGTCCTAAGGCTCTGCGGAAGAGTTGGGAAGGAATTATAGAGAGAAAGGTGAGGAAAACCCCAAATACAAGGGCTTCCAGTCCCGAGACAAAATCTGAGTCACGGTGTGCTTCAGTAAGTTCTTATTGTCTCTTTTACTAAAATCTCTATTACATGGGAACATATAAATTGTTTCAAGCCATAAAGTAGTTGGCTGTGTAACAGGCTGAGTGACTTAGCTCTCATCATTCTGTTTTCCACCTCCTATTTCTAGATTCTGTCTGCAATTTTTACCATCAAATCAGCAATGCATTAAAAGTATATTAAATTATAAACGTCTACTCTGTGCAATTGTAAAAATGGTACTGGATGAACATATAAAAATGAGAAGTTCCTGCTCTCAGCTATCCACACACCTTACAATGCAACATATAATTTTCGATAACTTACCAAATGCGGAATTTCAAACCAAGGCATCATGAAAGCTAGATTTGATGAACTTTGACCTTCATAATATCTGCAAGTCAAAAAGTTGTAGAAATGAAGAAGGGCTTAATGGTTGCATTTCTAGTGTGTCTTGACTAAACTCCTTTCTTAGTTAGGTAGTGCATATAATCAATTTTTTAATGTGCAAGCATTTAGTCAATTAATGGTCTTTTGAAAAGGATGTACCTAGGTTTTTTTTCTTCTGTTTTTGTTACTTTGGTATTAGTTATTCATCCTTATGATCCAAAAAACAGTAAACAGATATTATATGGATTGAACATAAAATATTAAGTGGCTGTTAAATGGCCTTTTCCTTTTATGGCCATTTAATGGAAAATTCAATAAAATGGATTTTGAAATTTATTTAATGTCAGTTTTTCGCATTTTTAGAGAATTATTCACTCGATTTCTCTTCATCACCAAATAAAATTAATTTTTGGTAACCAAATTAAAAATAATATGGATGTGACTGTGGTATTCAAAAGTGTACGTAACTTTTTGATCTCAATTACTCATCTAAACACATTTATAATGGGAATTTCAATTTTAAATAAACAATTGTAATTACTAATAAGATTCATGTTCATGAAGGATTGACAAGTTTGCACCCAACTATGAAGGAGTTAACTTCTACAAGTGGAGTTTAGGATCTATAATAAGTAGACTTCTAAGTACTTATGATTTATAATACAACTTTAATGACCTTCATAGGTGGGGTTTTAAATGGCCATAAGATTCATAAATGTAAAACTTTGAAGTATTTAAGATCTATAATAAGTAGTAATAGAGAAATCATAGAAGATGCTATTCATAGGATTAAAATATGTTAAATGAAGTAAAGAAATGTTTTTGGAGTATTAGGTGATAGGATACTTTTAAAATTAAAAGGAAAATTCTATAAAACTACTTCTTGTCCAGATATAATTTATGACTCAGAATGCTAGTTTGTAAAGCATGGTCATGTGCAAGAAGTTAATGTTACAAAGATGCAAATGCTTAAATGAATATGTAGTAATATTACAAAGGATAAGCTAAAAAATGACTATGTTATAAATAATTTAAGAGTTATATTAATCAAAGGTAAGATAAGAGAAGCCAAGCTTAAATAGTTTGGTCATATCCTTAAGAAGCTAAGGGATACATCAATTAGGAGAAGAAAATTAATTAGTACGGAAGAAATTAAAAGAAGTCGAGGAAAACCTAACACTACTTGATTAGAAATTATGAAAAAATATTTAAATTTATATAGTTTAACTAAAGATTCAACTATATATAATAATACATGGAAAGGATTATTGTAATACACACAATAGGATTATAACTCAAATTCTTGTTGTAATTATAATTACTACCAAGCAGTTATGTTTCTATGAGTGAGTGCCATGGACACCATAGAATTTTTCATAAAATACATAAATGTCAAGTGGTTGGATCATCAACATGATTATTCATTAACTGACCATAATAGCTCAGCTGACTAGGAATCGTGGTAATTGTGGTTTCTATTAAGATTTGAATTCTGGTTAACATAAAAATCACCATTATCAATAAAAAAGATCATTCATTTCTTATCTACCATGCACCTTTCATGCTATAATGTTGATTTGTTAGTCCTGAAATGTTGTTTCTGTTCTTTGAATCCAACCAATTTTTTCTTCACAGCAGCTACCAAATTGTAAAAAACTGTATTAGCCAATTGAATGTTGTTGGACAACTGTTTTAGGCTTTCCTTACATAATTTTGATTGTTTTGCACTTACTGACCATCTTCTCACCAAATTTTTTATTCATTTAGGTTCCTAGGAGAAATTCATTAAGTGAAAGGCCCCCTCTTAAAGACGATGTTAAGAGTCAAAGAAAACCAAAAAAGGGTACTCCAAATGGAAATTTGGATGATTCAGATAAGCTAAATAAACAAATATCCCCTCCTGGAAGGAAAACCTCTGATAATGTTGCCAATGGAATCTTCAAGGACCTCAACAACCTGGTCAAGATTGGTCCTAGTAGTCGAAGATGGACAAATGGTAGTGTTTCATGGGCTTCACTGCCAACGTCTCTGGCAAAACTTGGAAAGGTAAATATTAGTGGAAATTTATCCATCTGTTTCTGCAGTATGCCAGTATGCTTAGGTTGCCAGGGACCATTCAGCAGTTGCTATGTGTGATTGTCTCTTTTCTGTTTAGAATGTCAAAATTTTGAATTGGTTTACCGTAAGAAATATTAGGGTTGTACAACTGATTGTTTGATTGGACAATTGTGAAGGATGTCTATTAATCAGCCATGCAATTAAATCAATTATCACCTGTATACTTCTGTGGCAAGTGATATGATTTTTTCATCTTTCTGGGGCACACACTATCGTACTCATTATAATTTTTTTTTTTTGAAAGTGGAGTGGCTGATCACTGACATTGATCTGCTGAACTATCTGCATTGGTCAGTCTTCTGCCTTCACATGTGTCTGGCCATTTTGTAACAATCCTTAAGTTTCTCTCCATTGCATCCTGACTTTCGTAGTTTTCTCTTTTTACGATCCCAAAAACTGAATTGCTTTGTCCACTATTATTTGTGTGCTGAGTATTGTTTTTCTCGTACTCCTGCAATCTCTGTAAGGAATTGTTAAGAAAGATGTGAATATCTATTATATGGTTTTATGTTTTGCTCAGATAGGTCCCATTCGCCTCTTATTGTGTGGTGAGGGGTGTTTATCACGTGTGTTCTTTCCTTGGTTATTTTCCTGTGGAAATTGGGTGAGAAATCCTTTTCTTTACATATTTCTTGACACACCAATTTCTGCTGAGGATACATGTATTTTGCTTTGTCCCTTCTGATAACATATTGTTCAATATTCTAGGAAGTACTGAGGCACAGAGATGCAGCACAACTAGCTGCTATTGAGGCCATGCAGGAAGCATCTGCTGCAGAGAGCTTGATTCGATGCTTGAGGCAAGTTTTTGTGTGATATGTAGGACTCCACTAGTCCTAAGCATGAAGCTTCTAATAATAATTGATTTACGGTCACAAAAGTGTATTCATCAATTCACTAGAGCAATATTGTGTTTGACAAAATTTTGACTATGCAATGTTCTATGCCTAGGAATAGTGCATCTATTCAGATAGCATCAGCAAATCTTTTGCCTTTGATTTGTTATAATTACCAAAACTTAATATTTAATAGTATAGATTATTGATCACCATTTGTTTATGCCTATGCCTTTCATATTATATATAACATCTTCTCTGATTTATTAAAATTCTAGAAATGTAAATGGCCCCAAGAAATCCTCTGAATTCATTGTTCTCTCTCTCTCTCTCTCTCTTCTTCTTTTTTCATTGTTCTCTTTTGATATGCACTAACCAAGATTATTAAGGTGTCCCATGTCAAGATGCCTAGGCCATAGTGTTAAGTGCCCAGGCAAACCTAGGTGACCCCCATGCAGCCAAAATAAACATGTAGACATTTGTTTATATTTAAAGAAATAAAGTATTATTAACTAGTATCATGCAGTGATATATTATATACTTAAACTTAATAAAACATTTATTAACATAGTAAAAAAAGTAAAACACAATATTTAAACAACAAATAAAGTGATCACAATATTAAAAAATTGCAAATTAATTTATAAACAAAAGTTCACGAAACTTTTTAACAAAACTAAAGTCTCAATTTTTGAAATATATTTAAAAATTCTTAGAAACCCTACTAACATAATGAATCATTGTTGGGCACATTGCTAGATCCCGTAAAAGATATGCTTTTTTAAAAAAAGGTAGGGAGTGAAAAACATTGAACGCCTACACCATGTTAGACCTGATTACCTTGGTGACACCTAGGTGTCCTCTACCACCTTGATAACCTTTTCATGAAATGTCGATTCAAAACTAATTAACATTGAGTAGAGAGGTTCATTATGTATTAATCTTAGGTTTAATCTTTACACTGCTAATATAAGATTATTTTAACACTCCTATTCACTTGTAGCTTATTTTATGCCTATAAATATTTCCTTATTTTAAATCAGGTGAATGTGCATATGCCAGTCATGATATCTTGTAAGATTCTAATTCAAACTCAACAATTAGTATTCAGTGAAGAAATTCATTGTATATTAGTCTTAAGCTTAGTCCTTACACTATTGATGTAGGACTATTCCTACATTACTTTTACATAGTAGGATTCCTATGTGGAGTACATAATAGAGAGATTCATTATATGGTAGTCTTAGATTTGGTTTTTACATCAACAATGTAACACTATTTCAACACTCCCGTCACTTATAGTTTATCTTATGTTATAAATGTTTTGTTATTTTAAATTGGGTGAATGTGCATATGCTTATCTTGATGTTGTATGAAATTTTAATTCAAAATTAATTGACATTAAGTAAATAAGTTCATCATATATTAGTCCTAAGTTTAGTCCTTACAACATTGTTGTGAGACTATTTCAATATTTCTTTTACATAGTAGGATTCCTGCATTGAATGCAGATAAGGATTTTGCAGTGACACAAATTTAAGTAGCTTCACTGACTTGTTGGCAATGCATTAATTTGATTTTTATATGGGATTTCATAGCTTGATGCTTTTTATATGTTCATGTTTTTGTGTGAACTCATTTTGATTGATATTTGTTAAGAAGAAGAAGAAGATAGGTGGAAGATAAATGTATCATTAACAAAAATAAGACCTTTTTCTATAGAGGCTACATAGACATGACTAAGAACACTTAACCAATGTGAGACCAAACTCACTCACAACATAAACTAAGAAACCTTAATACATATTTAAATGCTAACACTCCCACTCAAGTTGAAGCATTCAACTTAAAATTAACTCATACATAACAAATTAACAAGGAGATACATAATAGACAGAAATTTTAAACACCTGTACGTGTTCCATAGTATCTCCTCCCCTTTCTTTTTTTTCTTTTCCCCCTTTTTTCCCCCTCTTTTATCCTCTTCTCGTTCGTCCTTTAATCCCCCCATTTGCAACCATCTACTTTTAACCTTAATGGGTGCAGCAGTAGCAAACCAAGGTGTTGCAAAAGATAGAGATGCACGAGAGAGGATCACATTGACAGAGGGATTCACAACAGAGAGAGGATCACATTGACAGAGGGATTCACAACAAAGAGAGCAGCCCATATGAGGGTTGCCTAGTGAAGTCATGCCAATGAAGGGTAGTGTGCAAGAGGTGCGGTGCCAAGAGAAACATCCACTACAATTGTAGATGGACATCGCCTGCACTGGTTAGGGTCACTCAATAAAAGTTACAATGAAGGAGAAGCCAACAACTATAAGTGTGGCGTTCAACAAAATGTTGCTTATGAGAGAGCGTCAACGAAGAGAGTTCAAAATTGTAGTGGATGAAGAAGGACATCAACCTTAGTCCTTGGGAGAAGAGTAACGACTAAGGTTCCTTCCTCTCACCTAGGGTTTTTTTCTTTATGCGAGACTCTTGAAACCTAAGCTTAGATGTCATGTGAAGAAAAAAGAAGATAGATGGAAGATGAATGTATCATTAATAGAAATAAGGCCTTTTTATATAAAAGTTACGTATACATGACCAAGGACACTTAACCAATGTGGGACTAGATCCACTTACAATATAAATTAAGAAACCCTAATACATACTTAAACTCTAACAATATTTTTAAGTGAGAGATTAATATGTTAATGTTGGATAGAAAGTGTTAGGAAGGAATTGTAAATTTCTCCTTTTTATGTCTTAATATAAGGCATTTCCTATGATTTTTGATATTAAAAAAAGGAGAAATAGCAATTTGAAGCACTTGCGATGCTACAAAATATAACAAAACAATAATCAACAGCCTTAGTAGTTAGTACCACCATGTTGTGTTGCAAAGAAGGTCCAAAATCTAAACTTTTATCAATACCAAAGTCAAGGACCATTTCCTTGGAACGTTTGTCCATCATAGAAATATAATATTAATAGCATTTGACCAGATTTACCACTAATCATTCTATTGACCATTTTCTCGATATTAAACTCTTGGTGTTATCATATGTTGACATTGCACTGATACCATTCTATTTTACCCTGTGCAGTATGTATGCTGAAATCAATTCTGTAGCCAAAGAGGACAATCCACGGCCTACGGTTGAACAGTTTCTCACACTTTATGCTACCTTGAACCAGGCAGGTCTGGTAGCAGATTCCCTTCTTAAAACTGCTCCTGCAGGTCACTCATCCGACCATTTGAGTGAAGTTGCCAGTTGCTCCCCTCCTTTGGAAGAGGCTGTGAACATATCTTCCGAAAAACACAGATACGCTTCGTCGTGGGTCCAAGCTGCCCTTGCCACAGATCTTTCCCCTGTTTCTGTATATGGTAAACCAACCACCATGCCCGTTGCATCTCTTTCCCCATCAGTTGTGGTACTTGAAAGTTCCACAAAAGCAGCAGGTTCCAAGGCATCCCAGCTCAAGTCTCGGTTGTCATCCATCAGCTCCACCAAACCTAGTGCTGTTTCTAGTGCTACTCCACGTCCAAAGCAAAGGGTCACTCCAGCACCTCAGCCAACAGAGTGGTGCCATGGCGAGGGTCTTGATGAAGCTAATGAGTTGGCAAGACGTCTAAAAGAGGAATCCCGAGATTGGTTCTTGGAGTTTGTTGATGCATTTTTGGGAGCCAAAGTGGATGATGCATCAGGTTTATCAGACAAGTCTCAGGTTGCAGGCATGTTGTCCCAACTCAAGAAGGTGAATGACTGGTTGGATGAAATAGGTGTTGGATCCAAAGGAGATGATGTTGAAGAGGGAAGTACAGAAGGCAGTCATGTACCGGCAGAGATGATTGAGAATTTGAGGAAAAAGATATATGATTACCTCCTCACTCATGTTGAATCTGCTGTTGTTGCACTTGGAGGTGGTGCTAGTGCTCTCCCACCATCTTCTTCTTCACCTTCGATGGACCGGCACAATCTGAAAGCATGATCGTTCATGTTCTTCTTGGAATCTGAAAAAGATAAATGAATACCTCCTCACTCATGTTGAATCTGCTGTTGTTGCACTTGGAGACGGTGCTAGTGCTCTCCCACCATCTTCTTCTTCACCTTGGCCGACCGACATGATTTTTCATGTTCTTTTTGGAATCTAAAGTTAATTTGCCTTCTTTGAAGTCTACACGATCATGGTGGTGGATGGATCAGTCAATGTATGGGCATGGGCGATTCTTCACCTTTTTTCTTCTTCTTCCTCCTTTTTGCTTCTCACATACCTTTCTTATTTATATATGAATTACAACATTGTTGTATTTATCATGGTATCAATATTTAACCCGCTTCCTCTTGAAGTTCCTGAAGTGACCTTTGAGGTGGTGTTTGTGTTTTTAGAATTAATAAAAAATAATGTAAAATTATAAAAAATAATAATTAAATTTTTTATCATTTCTCATATTTTTTTCTTAATTTTAAAAATACAAACACCTTATAAATGTTGACGTTGGCCAATGATTATGATATGCCAGAGTTCTAAATTTCATCATGAAGTAGCTAGATTGTTGCTTTTCAAGGTAACAAGGGTATCATTTGTTTTTGGTTTTCAAAAGTTAAATTTGAAAGTAGTGAAATAAATAAAATTAAATTATATGATAAATAGTGTAGTAGAAGTTTATATATGAAGATTTGTATAATGATAATGACGTATAGTAATTTATATGAAACTTACTTTATAGTATGTAAAGTTGAAAATAAAAGAGAAGAATTAGAATTAGGGTTTCAAATATTCATAGGAATTGAAAAATCAGTAAAATTAATAAATACAGTAAAATTCATGTTAAAAGTCTTAAAACACAAAGTATGATGAAATACTAATGATGGTAATGTAGACCAAGGACTACTTCAAAAAAAGAGTTTCTTTTGTTGACAATACTGATGACATTGACAATCGTATTTACAGACTTGAATGATAACATCAACAATGAGAATAATATAATGATAATTGAATGTAAGCAGCGAGTGTACTAGTGCGAGCAATAAGAAAAGTAGACAATATAAGGATTTCGTAGAAAATTTGTAAGTAAAAGTGTGAATGGTGATGGAATATAAATAATCAACTAATTTCATTAGATATCTTCTACTCGAGTAAGCACAAACAATAATAAGATGATCGCAAGTGAGGATTTCATCGAAAGATCGCAAGTAAGCAAACAAACAATTATTTTTTTATCCTTTTTTAACTATTAGGGTGGGAAAAGAAATTCTCATCTGTACGATAGTATAACTTTTTTATGGAAAAATTTTTTTTATGAAAAATATCTAATGTAAATGCACCTATAATGAAAAATAATTTTTCACTATTTTTATTTCTTACCCTTTTACATTGTTTCTAATGACATAAATTTTCGTAAAATCAAACCACATTGAAAGATTGGACAAATTTTTAGTAATTTAATATTACAAAAAAAAATTAAATAGACGTTTTCAATAATAATATTACAAAATCTTTTATAATTTTTTTTTAATAATCGAATATTTGAATTGCATCTTAAATTAGTTAAATATAATATTTAAATGTAAATTTATTAAAGATATTTTTTTAAAAAAATTGCACGCGTTGATATAAAGATTTTTTTTCTTTTTTATTTATTTATATTCTCAGTTCTTGGCTATAAATATAGAATCCACTGCACCAGTCTCCAATCCAAGCCACAATCTCCCGCAAAATCTCCTCGCACCCTCCCGTTTTCTCCACCCGGCACCGAGCTAAATTGAGAAGCTGCGTCGGTCCCGTGATTTCCCCCATGGCATCGGTTGCTTGCTCCCGGGTCCGTTCCCACCCTTCTCTGCTGTTCTCTCTTTTGTTTGCTCCGCATTATAGGTACGATGAATACAATTGAGGGAACGTTTTGTTTGTATTATCTGTTTTGGTGGTGTTGTTGGAGGTTCTGATAGGTAGCGTAAAGAATGTGGTTGTTTGGTTGGGGGATTGGTTTGTCTTGTTGAATTTGTTGCCGATTACTTGATTAAGAGTTTGGAACATCGCGTTTTAACATTTAAGTTGTTGCAAACCTTTTCGGAAAGGCTATATTGTTGAAAAGCAAATATTTTTATGTTTTTTGTGTAGATACAAAAACAGTTTTGGTAACATAAGACAATTTTTTACAGCTTGTCCATAAGCGGACGCCCACTGGCTTTTGGAAAAATATTAAATTTAAAGGAAAACGTCAACGCTACATGTCCAAAAAAGTTAGAAACGTTGATGTGCTTGTATTTTCTCTTTTTTGTTGATTTTTGGAGATACACACACAAACATGTAGATTGGAAGTCCATGTGGATGTTTGGTATGGGTTACTAGTCATCCAACATGCTATGCCAAGCACCCGCCTGGACATCCAGTAGTGGGTTCTATGGCCTTCCAGAACCTTGACCCACACGTCCACCATGACGTCAGTTAAGGGGTTTTGTGGACTTCAGATCCCCGACCTTGACATCCAGTCTAGGTTTTTGAGTTCTGGAAGCCTTGCATGGGCATTTGGTTCTGGTCTCTGCAATCTCTAGTCTCGAAGCCATATTCTGGATGAATAGATAAGTCCTAGACCTAATTCTAAATACGATCTCTCTTTTTATTAATTATTGAGTATTTTGAATTACTAATTGGAGTCTAACTCCAATATGGTATACATTTTCCAATTTTTTTTTTTATAATGCATCTTGGTTACTAACAACAACAGTCATTGTCTTATTCTCATTATGTCAGAATTTTGGTTACTGATCAAAGAGTGCCTCTTTTTTCACCAATTAGAATGGAAGTATGGCAGCTGAGCTGGTGTGGACTATTGAAGCAATATAATAATTTTTTTGCCATGTGATTGAGGGACTGCAGCAATTCCATGTGCCTTCAATTCTATTACTGACCAATATTATTGGCTTGTATTTTGGACATAATACCAAATGTGAATACTGATGTTCTTTATTTGCAGTTAAGGAGCCTTCCTCTTATGCATTTGAACGTGAAAGGAAACTGCAGAAAAAAATTAGCATACCGTTTTGGAAATTCCTTCTTAAGGCCTCTGAAAAGCTTCTCTAGTAGCTCTCATTCATTTGGCGCTTGTAAATTCCTATGTAGCATTTCCAATAAGACCACTGTACAGATTGAGCTGGTAACAATGATTATCCTTTAGCCGCAAAACATATTTTCTTATCTTTCTTTTGTTTTATTCATCTCAAAGAGCACCATCATCATCATTCTAATGGCACCATAGGCAATAAAGATTACCCAATTTTTCTGCAGGTTTTTGTGCATAGTAAGCACTATTCTTGAATTTCCTGCTGATTTAAAACTTTGATGCTGCTTTCTATTTTCCATCTCTGGGCGTTGTCTTGTTTGCAGTTTTATCCTTTAAGTATTATGTACTATCAGTGTATAAAAAATACCTTTGTGCAGGTACCATGCCTAAAGGATAATTATGCATATCTTTTGCATGATTCTGATACGGGTACTGTTGGGGTTGTGGATCCCTCAGAAGCTGTTCCCGTTGTAAATGCCTTATCAAGGAAAAATAAGAATCTTACGTACATTTTGAATACTCATCATCATTATGATCACACTGGTGGAAATCTAGAGCTAAAGACGATATATGGTGCAAAGGTACGAATCTAGAATTTCTGAATGCTTACCGAAAATAGAGGTCTAATACAGTCATTTCATGGTTTTTTTTGTTAAATTGTTTACTGACTGGTGGTGGCAATCACTTGAGTAAAACCTCATCTTTTCATGGCGTGTTCCACAAAGTTTTGGTTTATTTCATTGTCTATCATGTCTTGATTCATCTGACGTGCAATCTATATCTTATTTCTCTTATTAGTTAGAGACGATCTTTCTTGAATGGTAAAGACAATGGGACGTATATTTTACCATGGTTATTCTTATTTATCCCTATTAAATGATTGGGCATGCCCCTTGAGTTAGATGGGATTGATTTCTTTTTGCTGGTCAATGGAAGGGGGTAAAAATCATGAACTATTGACATCTGACAATGATGGGCTGAAACAAAGAATTAATGCTATTAAGTTATGATGAGATTGGCATTTTAGCTCATTATTTCATGAAGTAGATGCATCTCGTGTGCATGAGAAAGGATTTAGAAGACTGCAAACGTTATAAAATGAACATATTTTCTGGGCATGGTGCATGAAATAATGTCTGTTTTTAACCACCTTACTCTACGAAATTGCATAAAAATTTAATGATTTAAGGATGATGTTGAGCCCCAAAGCAATGGCAATGCTGCTTTATTATGATTGAAGCTTCAACACAAGGATCTGAGTGACGAAGACACCCTATGTGTAAGTGAAATATTTACATCTTGACCATTCGTGATACCAAATTGCCAATGTTAGTGGGACCCTCATACTTTGGCCAATAGTTTGTCAATAATAAATGACGGGCGAGTAGAAATACACAAGGAGAAACAATTCAATGATTTGGGTGAATGGTGATTCTGCATATCAGATCAATAAGATATTGCCAGGTTACTGTTTAGGAAGTACTATGTTTTTAGTTCAACTATTTTGTGATTTTTCTATAGAATAATTTTCTCCACCATGTGGATGTGGAAATATTTAAGTGGCCAAATACATGGTGTTCCTGTGTATCTGATGCATGAATACCTTTTCTGCTGCCAACTCTTTAAACAAGGATTATGTAACAGTAATTTATTTAGTTAAGTCTAATCAGGTTGGCCCAGTTAGAAGGGTGGGGGTCCAGTCCATTAGGGTTTCTTTTTGTAAAGGAGTTAGGGTTTTGGAGGGCATTCTATCTTGTCATTTTGGTGTGAAGAACTGTGAAGCTTCCTACTGCTCGAAGTGCAGATTATCTACCATCGTTCATCATCAGTTCGAGGTGAAATCTCAAGTACAACCTTTGATCTTTGAATTATATATGTAAAAGCCATATAATGGATTATATACAGTGGAAGGGGAATCATGTGATCTGAGCAAATCATTCCTGATATTATGACAGTTGCCATACTTTTGAGTAAGTAGATCGCTCTTACCATACTCCCCTGATACTGCATGAGTAAATATGGTCAGCTGTCATAGCCACAAATAGCAGCTTGTTAGCCAGATCACATGTTGAAGATTAACTGTCTAATTGAGATCATCATGCAAACTAATAATGTAAATATAAAAATATCTAAATTAAGATAAAATAAACCTTGCATTGTTGATGGATAACTTGCAATAATAAATCATGTTACATAGGTACCACTGGAGGAACTATGGGATCAACGTGCAAAAGGAAAGGTAAACAATAGAGGCATTGTCAAGAATAGATCCATGAAGTAGTATACTCGCTCATAGGACTACTATAGCAGCATGTAGTTGTGGTGCTGAGCTATCTAGTACTAAGAATTTTCTCTAGAGTTTTTTATTTTTTGTGGATTTCCTCTATATACATTTTAGGATCAGGGAAAATGTGTTTCACATCGTTCCCTAAGCTCCTTATATGAAGGGTGGGAGCATGCAGTGTTTTGTGGTTACTGGATTGGACGTGAATGTCAAAGACAACATGAGAGGCTCACATTTGTGTATCAGAATCATTAGAATTTGATGTTTGCAGTGATCCTTTTTTAATGAGCCACATTCTTGGAATACAAAATGTTTCCTTTTGATAATATTAGGCACTAGTATGGAAGTTTTGTCTTGATGTCTGTTTCATTCTTATACATGCAGGTGATTGGTTCCGGTTCTGACATGGACAGAATCCCTGGCATTGATATTGCACTTAATGATGGAGAGAAATGGATGTTTGCTGGTCATGAGTTGATTGTGATGGAAACACCTGGTCATACAAAAGGTAAAGTTCATCTTTCATATTCTCATACATGTGTACTCGCTACTTTGTTCAGTTTGGCAAACATGTATTCTTAGCAAGCCAAGTAAACCAAACATTTTACAAACCACACAGGCCATGTAAGCTATTATTTTCCAGCATCTGGAGCTATTTTTACGGGAGATACTTTGTTTAGCCTATCATGTGGCAAGCTTTTTGAGGGCAGCCCAGAACAGGTATTTTATAGATTTACAGCTTCCCTATGATTCAGTTCTGTTGCATTAGGTCTTTTGGCTGGCTGTTTGAAAGTGGCATACATACTTGAAACATTTTGAATCCAACAACTTAAAATGTTGGCATTGGTAATTGTGAATAACCAATTCAAATTCTATTGTCACAAGCTGTGGATGAAAAATAAAAGTTTCTGCATTTTTCGTATTTTGTAATTTTTTTCATCTTTTCAGATGTTCTCTTCTCTTAGAAAGATTATGTCCCTGCCAGACAACACAAGAATATACTGTGGTCATGAATACACACTTGTATGTTGTGTTTTCTTTGTTGAAATGCTCTAATTCATTACTTTGATTACAAACTTTCCAACATTCTGAATAGCATTGCTGTCTTTGATGATAGAGCAATTCAAAGTTTGCATTATCCATAGAGCCTGGGAATGATGACCTTCAAGAGTATGCAAAGAATATTGCCCATCTCCGTAATAAGAAGTTGCCAACGGTGAATGATTTTACTCTGTTCAGTTATTTCCTGTGCAATGCATATTTATTAGCCTCACGTGATTAATTGATTGTCTTGGCCACATTTTATGCTTCACAACTTCTAGTAATGTTCCAGAGCTTTTATTCCCAATCTTACCTTATTCTTTCAATTCCATTTCAAATATCTACAGATTCCAACTACTTTGATGAGAGAGAAGCTTTGTAACCCTTTTCTCCGCACTTCCAGCAGTGAGATTCGACAGAGCTTGAATATTCCAGGAAATGCAAGTGATTCACAAGCACTGCGTGTTATCCGCAAAGCAAAGGATAACTGTTAGTGGTGTGTGCTTCTCATTCACTGACAGCTTTACTGCTTAACCGACAGTGAGACTGCCGTTCTTCTGAGTTTTTACGTGTATCTTTGTTGTACAAATCTAGATCATTTTGTTCCTCCCATGCAGATGGGTGGGAACAGCTTGGGCCCAACTCTCAAACTGTTTGATGATTGATTGTGGTTTCACTGTTCCTTGCAGCTTGTCATCCAATGTGATCCTCCGTTCAGTAGTGTGAATGGCATGGGCGTTGGTGATCTGAGACATCCCATTATAGAAAACTTTCTCCAGCCAAATTTACTAGTCATACTTGAGTACCAGGGCGTGGGTCTTCTCTTGTACTTCAAGCATTGGTATTGTGCTTGCTTGCAGTTTGGGTGACTCCAAGTTATGCTGTTTGATTTTTGCTTCAAGCTACCAGTCAGATCTCTGTCCAGATGATCTTCATTGGTCCATGAGGTCAATTTCTACAGCAAATTTCTGTATATGTGGTTAGAAACATCCACAACCCAGAAAAAAATCTTGTTGACAATATTAAATTTTCCTTCCCAAAAATATTGGAAGTTGACATATAACGATCTGGTACGTAATTGACATGATTGAGGGCAAAACAGATGGGTTGGTGTGGTGGATCTGTACCCATTTGGTTGGGTTTGCTTTAAAGTAAAACATACATCTAGTGTGTGAGGTTTTTACAATTATGGGGCTTGGAAAAGGATTCCATTGCACTTGATTTTATCCCCACACCACAAAAAGTGAAGAGCTTGTCTACAATTAGAACCTGTGATTTACAGGCCGTAAACGAAAAGATTCAATCACATGCTTGTGGGAAGAGTAGTCTTAACAAACCAGATACCCAATAATCCACATCAATAAAAAGCAACATGCAGCATGATACATTAGGGGTGCATTTTTTTAAAGAGTGTTTTTAGATTTTTTTATTGTTAAACGTATCAATTTCACAATAATAAAAGTAGAGGAATTGATTTCTGTACTAATCTATTTATCCAGTTCATTTTCTCAAGTGGTGGCTCTTAAAGAACTCTTTAGAAGAGTAGCTACTTCAAGGTTTAAAAAAATAAATATAACAACTAAAATATAATGAATTTTTAGATTAGAAAATTTTAATTTAAATCATGGTTGTTAAAATTTTAGTTACTTTCGTTGTGTATGGTGTACATTAACATAATTCACTGTTGTATGGATAAAAATGATTGTATTTTTTTTTAAAGATTTTATCATATAAAATAATATGATTAATATAATTCACAACCTAAATTTTTGTAAGCTTGATATTATTCGTATTATGTTAGATCGTACATAGCCTTTCCACTAGTGACTTGGACACAACCCATATGATAGGTGTCTTGTGTTGTACCTTGATATAGTTTAATTTTTAATTATTTTTTATTTTATTAAAAATTAATATAACATTAGTATAATTTATAAATACTAAAAGATAAATAAAAGTAGAATTCAAATTCACAATTATATATCACTTATTAAGAAACTATCAAATTATATTGTGTCAACGACACGATTTGATGATACTAACATTATGTTTGTCTCTACATTTTAATATTATGTAATCATTTTTTTTATTATGTATCGTAACATTACATTTATCAAACAACTTTTACATTTTTAACTATTTATAAAATTAAACTAATATTATTACTTATTTATTATAAATTATATAATTTATCATAAATCGTAAAATTAACTTACCTCGTAAAAACGGGTTACAAACAAAACCTGAATTTTACCGGTTTAATTAGATATGGTCCTTTTCATACGCTTTTCCCATCTAACACGTCAGCTGAGTTCATACGTGGCAATGATATTGTATAAAAACATTTAAAAAAGAAGGTGGGGACCACAGATCATTCCACCCACACCAATCCCAACAAAACTCCAACTGCCGTTCTGTCTCCGATCCTTCACTGCTTCTCTGCTCTTGGGGCGCCAAAACCACCCCCCCAGCCCTCTGCCTCTCTTTTGTTCATCGTCGTCTCCTCCTTCTAGCCCTCCGCCTCTCCATGGCCGACGAGACCACCGATCCGGAACGAGAAGAGCGAACGGAAGCAGGAGCAGCAGAGCCTACGGCCTGCACGGTCGTCGGGAGGAGGACGCACCCGCTGGTAAGGTCTCTGGTGGCGAGGATTCTGGGATCGAAGCGGTGGGAGGTCACCGTAGCCGATCCGACGGGGGCAGGGGTGGAGTCGATCACGGCGGAGGAAGAGGTCCCGGTCGGGAAATGGACGGCGGTCGATTTGCTCGATAGATCTCAGCTCCGAGAAGGTAGCGACATTCTTTACTTGTTTTGTTGTTGGATTTGGTTGATTGGATGGTGAAGTCGTCGGAATTCTTACAGCGATAAGAGGCTCTTCTGTTGTATTTCTGGTGGACCTGGCGGAGTCGTCCGGACGGGACTTCTATTCTTCCTACATGGCGCTTGTTCAAGGTAAGGGATGGTTCCTGTAGATCATTTCTGTTGCATGCTACGTTATGCTGTTGGGAATCGCTTACTCTAATCCGGTTTGCGCTGGTCCAGGTACGAAAATGGTACTCAGCGTCTGCAAAGAATGCAACGTCAAGAGGCTCGTGTACAACAGTTCCGCGGACGTGATCTTTGACGGCTTACATGACATACAAAATGGAAATGAGTCTGTGCCTTACCCACATAAGGTATATATATTGTGGTTTTTCTTGAAGATACTCTGAGTTTTGCTTGACGATTATATTTGTATCGACGATTTTTGACAATTTATTTGTGGTACAGTTTGGAGATATGTTAAATGACTTGAAGGCTCAGGCGGAAGCCATTGTCTTGCTTGCTAATGACAATAGTGGTCTGTTAACTTGTGCATTGCGTCCTAGCAATATGTTTGGACCCAGAGACGTACATCTTGTAAAAGCACTTATTGAGGAAGCAAAAGCGGGACGATTCAAGGTTTTGCAAATTCTTACTAGTCTTCGGTTATTTGATCAGTCTTCCTGTTTCTATTTGTGGCTAGATTGAACGTGTGTCCCAAACATTTAAGAGCGATATATTCAAGTTTGCTATTTATACTCGTTATCAAAAGTGATTATTTTTTTAGAGAGAATCTTTGATATCCTCAAGGGCATAGTAAATTTTGGTGGGTACCAAAACCTTTGAATCTTGACCATTAACGTAAATACATGCTTGTGTAATTTAACATAAGGAAAAACACTTGTTAGTTATAACTGCAAATATGTAGGTGTTACCTTACGAGGGAAGATCATGGTTGGTAACCATAGAATTTCCCTATATTATCAGGAGAAACATCCCTTCATGGACCTATCCAATTTTTCCTAATAAAATTCTTGACGTTTACTTTTGATTCCATCTTCTTCTATATAACTTCCAGTCCACAATTTTCAATTAAATAAAGCGATATGATTGCAACTAAATAGCTAATTGAATTAATCAAGGTTAGGTAATTCAAATAAAACGATATGATTGCAACGAATAAGGATGTTATAAGGATTAAATTTCAACTTGCACCTCCCGAGAATCCTATCAAAGCAGGAAGAACATGAATACATGATTTACCAAGTGTGCAATGATTGGCCACAGGAGGATCCTTTCTTCCTCCAATGCAACAAGGGCAAGGTCTGTCATCACATTCTGCCTTTAGATACCACAGAAATTGCATTATCAGTATCTACAGGATGTATATCATTATCAAATGATAAGCATTCATATTGTTTCATTCAAGATTACATACTTTGAATATATACATTTTCTTCATTTAATCTTTGCTCCCATTTTATCCTTTTTTCGTGGTGGAGCATCTTGATCAACAGACAACCCAGATTAGCTATTTTAGTATTAAAAACTCCTTAAAGTGATTTCATAAATGTATTATTTGAGCTATAAATTTTTTATATTTTCTGGAAAGGGAATTTTCTATTTTTCTAAAAATGTGTAATGCATGACTTGTTGACTAGGAACTTTCAGAACTGCAAGTTTATTTTCTGTCCTCAAAAAAATGCCTGAGCTTCTGATTTTCCCGTTGTAGATGACAAGATATTAAAATTTTAAGATCCAACGTAGTGTAGATGTGTCAAACGCATCTTTTGTGTGTGTTATATCTACATAACCAAGCATGATCAGTTTTCTTCCATGATTAGTTATGAGTGTGATGTGTGTAAGTTTAAACAGTAATTCTTCTGTGCCTAAACTAACCATGAGTTCAATTTCAGTTTATCATAGGGAGTAATGATAATTTGGTTGACTGCACCTATGTAGAGAATGTGGCCCATGCCCATTTATTGGCTGAAAAAGCTCTACGCACTGACATAACATCTGTTGCTGGAAAGGTAGTGATGACTTTTGGTGTATTCTGCCCATTTCTTTGTAAAATATTATTTCTCAGTTGAGGGTTTTCAGAATAAATTTTAAAAAAATTTTCAGTCATTTTTCATCACCAATCTTGAATCTACGAAGATATGGGAGTTTCTATCTTTCATATTGGAAGGTCTAGGATATCAAAGGTAATAATAATGTGTATACACATTTTTAATAGAATCTATCAGATGGTTGTTGGCAAATAATTTTTTTCATTTGTTTAAAGAATTTATTTATTTTTGTATAACTTGTTTTCGCTAGGATTGTTTGGCATTTTCTACCATTTACCAATGTGTTCTCTGGATTTTCAATTTATGCTTCTATCATCCGAATGTAGCAAAAGTAACTTAAAATTAAATTTATGCCATGAAGTTTTAATCTGGTTATGTTTTTTTTAAAAAAATTTCTCTTGCCTCATTTGTGCATCACGTTTAGTCTTACATACTGGAAACAATCTTAAAAATAAGAATACCAAGTAAAAATATGTGGTAGAATTGTTCTAAATTCTAATATGGTTGAAAAGATTAAGATGTTGAGAGTATCATGATGGAATAAATAGTATATTTACATATGTTTGCATCTCCCATCTTTTATGGACTGTACATGCATATGCCACCCAACACTCTTTAATATATGTAGTAGCAAACATGCCATGCCACTTCTTTCTGATAGACCCATTGATTCGAAACCAGGTCTCATCTGCTTCACTATTATAAGGTATCAACCACTATAATATGGACTGGAAGTTTAAAATATCCAAGATTTTTAGCTTCATAATTCATATTATTTGTTGACATTCTACTTCCTATAATATTGAATGATTCTATGAATCATCCATGTTAGTTTTCTCCTAGCACCATTCATTCTAAAAAAAAATCCCTTATGAAACTTATGAATATACTACAAAATTATTTTAGGTTTTTCTGATTGTTCTGTTCACAGCCAAAAATTGTATGAGTTTTTGCTCGATTTACTGCCTGGTTTTTGTAAGCTAGTAATGTACATTGCTTGTAGTAGCTGTTTTCATTTCTTGGCACTTGTTTCTTTCAGGCCTCAAGTCCATCTTCCTGTCAAGCTCACTTTGTTTGTCATTATGCTAATGGAATGGGTGTACGGAATGTTGCAGTTGCAAACTCAATCTTGCTTCACTTCTTCCATGATTCATACACTCACATGCTCACAAACTTTTGATTGTTCTAAAGCCCAAAACATCCTACATTATTCCCCTGTAGTATCACTAGATGTAAGCTGAACTTCTGACCGTATGATCACTATAAGTGTTTGTTGGGTCTTTTTTTCATGAAATTATTCTTTTAGTTGCCAAACTATACATATTTGTGACAATCCATCCTTTCAAGCATGCAATTAAATGTTAACATACTTTGGAAAAATTTTGCCAACATGTTTTAGTTTTTTACTTGTCAAAATGACATTCTAACTGATGCTGACATACCAATTGTGTTAATAAAATGTTATTTTTACCATATCTTTACCAATATGACCCCAAAAGTGACATTTTGACAAACGTTAAGTTATAGATCCAAATTCCTTATGACCACTTAAAGAAAATACGATGTAACATTTATAATACTTGATTTCTTATAAAAAATTATAATAATTATTTCTTGCATGGTACATTAATACTCATATATCTTCAAAATTCATCAAGAAAATCAGTTTGAAAGATTTAGGTTTTTTTTTAAAAAATGTTTAGGATGGTTTATTCGTTGGTTTGCTATCAACTTTCAAAAAAACCAGTTCAAAAAATTCATGAAAATGTCCTAAATTCCTAATGATGTCATCTCTAGTTGAATCACTCTGGGTCAACTATTGAACCACTTTAAACCAAAATCAATGAATTTCTAATTTAGCTTCTAGTTTGATTACAAAAACCTTGATTACATTTGGATAAGTCCTATGCAACTGGAATTGTTGACTTAGCTGATGCATGAAGCAAGAACAATCATTGGAAATGAGATTTTTGTGCATTGAGTTGTGTAGTGAACATATTCATGCTTTGCAAGCCAAGTTCCTTGATATTTTAATAGTGAGATAAAATGTTCACACTAATAGTCAATGTTTAAGATTTAGGATTTATTTGATAAATGAATATGACAGCATGTTCATCACAAAGCCTGAAATTTCTTACAGATGATGAATTGACTAACTTGTAGACATTTTAATATAGGTTTATCTCCTAGAGCCGTGGAATCCTACGTAACAAATTGTGCATGTTACATGTATATGTTTAGTCTGAGGGATGTGTTATATTAGATGGATCCTAGTGTGGATATTTATATTATTCACCTTTGTGTAATATATTTTTGATCTATAACCCTTAGAATAGGTTAATCTAATCAATTGTCTTTTTCCACAATCAAGATTAAATCATCACTGGGAAATGGCACACAAACTATTGATCTCTGTCATTCATGCCTTCAACAACTCCCATCACATGGTCTAATGAAGTGATGTACAATTATTTCCCTTTGCTAACTTCTATTGGGAACATACCTCACGATCACGTCGCAATCACCCAACGCTCCTCAATCGTACGCGTCCCAACAAGCACATCTCCTCGAATTACTCATTGACGAAGAACACACAAGCTCTCTTTCTCTCTCTTGCAGTATTCGTTGTGGTGGATGAAAACAAAAAGGTGGAAGAAGGAAGAAAGAGGAAGAAGGAAATGACACGTAGATTTATGTGGTTCGGCAAACTGCCTACTCTACGGGAGTGTTGGTACTTTCTTGATCTTCGTACTGCTAATAGGCTTTCTCACGAAAGAGATCACTCCACAGCTACAGATCTTGCACCGTCACTCTTCTCCTCTACTTCTTACACGACACATTACAACCCTTTATATAGGGTATATGGGAAAATCCTAAAACATGGCGTTACAAAGGACCCCCAAACTTAAAGCCAACCGGCTGTCGCAAGGACAGACTCAACTGCCAGGACCTGTAGCCGCCTGCGACCCGACTTTGGTCGCACCTAACCTTTAGTTGGCTGTCGCTGGAGCGACCCAGCCCCCGACCCACTTGGGTGGGTTGCCGCCTGACCAGCCAGGTCAACCTACCCACTTTGCTGATCTTCGGCTTTGCCCTCTCATAGCTATATGCTGGTTCGTAAACTTATCTTCGTATACTTATGGCTATAAACTTAGGCCGTAGACTTAGACTTAAGGCCATAAGGTTAAAGTCTCACACACACACTCCTGGTCCTTTGCACAAACCAAGTCCCCGATATGCAGCTGCCGCCTGGCTGCTCCCTGGCGGAAGTCCGTCTTCACCCTGTAGCCTTGACACTTCGACACCTAGTTCTTTCTACACGGCTGCTGGCTCGTGGACCCGGCTCTCGCCTGCTTTCTATTGGAAGATCGTGTCCACACCCAGCAGCCTCAACAACTTCTTTCTCCTGAATTGGGTCATTATAACACATCAACCCTCTAGGGAAAAGGTACTTTGGGCCCACATCAATTTAGGTGCATTAGAGATGTATGAATAGGGATAAATCAATCACATTGGCATCATGGTCATAATTACCACAAGAGTAACTAGGAGCTGAGTTATCCAATATACTTTCTAATATCTTGTACCTCATGGTTGATGAGCTACACGGGTGAACATTGGTGTGCAATGTTAAGATTGTTCTATTGTGGCATGGAGGTCATAGGAAACAACCTCTTCATTTGAAAATTTTACTGGGAGAGATGGGTTCCTTACTTTCTTTTTATTTGTTTATTTATATTGAATCTAGTCCCCTTTTACAAAACATTTGATATATAGGCATCTACTTCAATGTGTGCTTATTGATCTTGGACACATTTGATACCTAATAATAAAAATTTAGTGAGTCTCCATTAAAAACAAGTCTTCCATTTGGCAGCTGTTTGGTAATTCTAAAGTTGAGAATTATTTCAAATAATTCCTACATGAACTTAAAACTCTTCTGTAACACGACACTTGACTAATAAACAATGAGAATTTATTTTTTCCTAATCTTTTCAAGTAATTCCTTGGTATAGTCAGAATAGCACTTCCAAAATTGTACTGTTAAGCAAAATAATTTTTTTGGATTATCTAGGTTTTCTCTATTTAATATTGTTGTGTTAGTTATTCATCTATTTATTCAGGCTAATAAACTGTTGTGTTCAATGATTTGCAGGATGGAATTATGTTGACCATTGAATCATTCTCCCATTCAGCATTTTTACCTAGAGGAGGAGATATGTTTAGAAAATCAAAAGCTGAAAATTTTTTAGGCAATGGTCAAGGTGGGATAAGGTGCCAATCAATTTTTAATGGTTGATTCTTATAGGAAGTATGAAACTAACCATTTAAAGGAGACAGATATTTATCATCAATTTCTTTTATGATAAAGATGGTAACTGAAGTTCAGGGTCCTAATAGACATCAAAGTTTTCTAAAAACTAATGGTTTTCCAATGGGATTTTTAAAATTCAAATTGATAAAAATTTGGTCGTGCCCCATGGTTAATGGTAGTTTACTTGTCATGGAATTTTTCCGAGTTTTTGGACATTAATATATTCTGCACGCTGTGGGTTTAAGATCTGCTACTATGGTACATCCTGCCAATGATGGGATCACGAATAAATGTCAGCCTTATGTAATTGACTTTCTTGATATTCCATTTTTCAGAAAGTTGCATAATCATTGTTGTCTTCTGGCAGTTGCAGAAATATTGCTTTGGCGAGATGAAAAGAAAACTTTTTCTTACTTGCTTGGGCTCCTTTTCTTGTTTCACTGGTTTCTCATGTCGGGAAGAACATTTATTGCATCAATGGCAAAACTTCTGATGCTCATTACGATTATTCTTTTTTTCCATGGGAATCTGCCTTCTTCAATGTAGGTAACAGAATGATTGTTGTGTTCTATAAATTAATTTTCTTTAAACAAAATGCCTATGAAAGCATTCCAAAAATATACTCTGTCTTGGCCATTTAAAAGGCAGTCAGATGGCCTGAAATTTTTTCAAATTTCTGAAGGCAATTTGACATTCCATTTGATAAGTTTCCTTTCACTTGGAAAATGCATCTCTAGTGAAATGTGTGTTTTATCTGAAATGTTCTACCAATACAACAGTAACACTTTTTTGTTTAGTTTGTTAATTTGATCATTCGTTTATATTTATATTCTTTGCAGATATGGTTATCCTATTACACAAATATCTCCTTCTTACTTTGAAATCTCGGAAACTTTTATGGAGGGTGCATTCAAGTTATTAGCAACCATATGGGACCAAGGTGTTTGTATTTTAAGGTCGATAGCCCAGGGTGATGACACAAGATTTTTCTTGAAGGTTAGAAGAGAATAAAACTTATGCTAGGTTTTATACAATTTCAAAATCACATTGTGGTCATGTTGTATGTATTAAAGTGTGTGTGTGTGTGTCTATGCTGCATTTAAATTAAATTTTAACTTTATTGATTAGGTTTGGAAGACAAAACTGACCACATGAATTTTGTTATTAGCTATCTATAAGTGCATTTTGAAATTTTCACTTACATTAAATAACTATTTATCCTTGATCTTAATGTCATTTATTAAACTTAAAATGGAAAACTAACAATGAAACAGTACGTGCCTAATATTCCTGTCGTTTATGTATAGGCACGTACAAGTATGTTTTGCTTGTATAGAATACATATAAAATTATACTTTGTTTAAGTAGATTTGGAATGCTTGTGCTCATGAAAGTAAAATACTTTGCAAGTGAGGCAATTGGCAATGTTTTTTTCGAAGAGTAATTGCCGATGTTATTAATAAGCAATTTATGCCTCTCCTCTTGTGCAATATTTCTTAACTGACATAACCTTTAGTTTTAACATTTCTACTGCCACAGGTCACTAGCTCTTTGTATTTATTGACCCTTGTACTACGAGTTCCCCTTCCAACATTGATCGGTGTAGGTAAGGTACTAATTGGGTATTTCACCAACTTATAGTAATTGTTTTAGATGTTCTGATCTTATCATCCTTCTGCAGGGATAGTTAGCATGTTTACCGTGTTCATTATATATGAGCAACATGAAGCTGAATTTGATCGTTTGATTACGGCCGCTGTTGCATTTGTAATGAAATCATGGAACATAATTGTCAGAAACTTACCAGGATATTTAGTGCATGCGGTTTGTATGTGAATGGTATCTTTTCATGTAAAGAGTAAGCTGCATGCCAGATTACATCACATGCATCAAGACGTTCCACACTCCAATACAACGGGCGTGCCATCTGCGAAAACTCATATATAATCGCAATGCATTTGGGCTCTGAACTATCAGGTGGTCTAAGCAAATGCTAAATTTGTTGATCTCGATGCCTTTCTCGTCATGTTTGCTATCTTCAAATCCAGCATTTTTTTGCGATGACGGTGTTCTCATGTAGATTCCATTCGAATTTGTGACGCCTATCTCTTACAATAATTGTAGATGATTAGTTTGCATTAGCGTGTAATTTGGGGAGAACATGCTTTGCCATGTTTTTTATCGTGTTCATCTTCCTCTTGTAAGAAATTCAAAGTTTCCCGGTGAATAAAAAGGCAACCTTACTGTTCGCAATCATACACCTGTCGTTTATGTATGCACTATTTTGATCCAATAAAATCATAAAACCCTAAAATCATATTTCGTCCTTGCAAACGATTCATAATTCAAACAGAAAAAAATGGCACGTCTGTTCTGAGATGAAATAGAGTAACCGTGTGTCTACGGAACAACAATTTAATGTATTACTGCAAGTTATCATATTTCACCTGAATTTTAAATTTTAAATCTCAACGTCAAATTTCTCTTTTAATTTTAAAAGATTGATATTAAATCTTTCAGAAGATTCTGAAAAAATCTCTTAAAAAAAAAAAACTTCAGAAGCTTCATTCGTTGTGGGGCCCACCACCGTGGATGTGGTATGGAGAGCCATCGAAGCCCATTCCAGCCCACAACTCGGCTCGATTCGTTGAATTTGTTAGACGATCCAAGCCCGACCGCCCGAAGTATAAATAACAATCTTCCATTAATCGGGGCTCATTCAGTCATTCCCACACCCAACAGATCGCAAACCCTAGATCTCCAGAGAAAATCGACGATGGCTTCGCCGACGAAGCAACCATCGGACCACCGCTCCCGCCCGGCGTCCTCGAAGGAGTCCGACGACGAGGCTGCTGCCTCCGCTGCCGCCACCACCGCCGCCACCACAGAGACGGTACCCCCCTCCCACCACCTCTACGTGGGAAACCTATCCCTCGACACCACAGAGTCGGAACTCTCGGCGTTGTTCTCCAAGTACGGTACGCTAGACCGAGTTACGGCGTACCCGTCGCGGAACTACGCGTTCGTCTACTTCAAACACGTGAACGACGCCAAGGTCGCCAAGGACACGCTCCAGGGTGCGCTCGTGAGGGGGAACTCCATCAAAATCCAGTATGCCAAACCGGTTCGTCGTCGTAGCTTTTGCATCCCTTCGTGTTGTTATAGTCGTCCGTTGATTATGATCTGTAATTTTCTCCCGCAAGTGAACGTTGCTCCTCTTGGATGGATTAGTGCTTTTTAATTGGGTTATTATGCTTCTGATTACCGAAAACGTGATATTATTACATTTTAATCCAACGTGCTTCCACCAAATACGGAAATTCTATAAAACGTTATGCGTTCAAATTCATCCTAACTTTTGAAAATGAAAAATGTTGG
Source organism: Amphibolis antarctica (assembly GCA_024699675.1). NCBI lineage: Eukaryota > Viridiplantae > Streptophyta > Magnoliopsida > Alismatales > Cymodoceaceae > Amphibolis > Amphibolis antarctica. The sequence goes on from JAMKPZ010000150.1 coordinate 49,282, forward strand.
AAGCTTGGTTGTGTTCAACTTGTTGATTCAAATAGGAGAGGCTTGTGTTTACGGATGTTGCAGAGATAATGCGTTATAGTTGTCAAATACATGCAACATGAATGGTACCAAAAGATTATTCTTTTTCGCCTTTGATTGTGTAGTTTTTTCACACCAAAATTGAACTTTTGCAAAACAAGTTTGTAACCAGTCTTTTAAGCCGTAGTTTTATGGGTCTCTTCTCTCCACTCGCTTAATGATCTTCTTGAAATTTTAGGATCATTTACCAACTCTTCTCTAAAAAGAAGATTGATAGTCAAACATATAGGAATAAGCAGAGGTGATTTTCTCCTATTTCAGCCCTTGTAGGAATCTATCAAACATATAGAGAATTGACCATGGTTTTGAACTTCCATCATGTGGGGCTTCTAGAAAGGCAGGTCAATGGATCACAATTTCATGTATCGTCCACTCATCTGATTGTGTGGTTAATACATTATCTCTGGTTTAATTGTTCACAACTTATCAAAAACTATTTGTGAGCCGGACTACTATGCTTAGGGACACTTTTGGTGACCATTGAGTATTGGAAGATTGGGCAACACTGGCTATTGATCCGTGGCTTCAAATGCTTTAAGTCATAGAAATTAGTTATTTACAGGTCGATTTTTTATTAAAGGGTCAATCTAATGTGATTTACAAAGTGAAGCAGACGTAAGGAAACTTTTCAATTGATTGAGATATGAGGTACAAATAAATGCATGAAAAATATTCTGACTGTTATGGCCGAAAAATATCCTCCATTTCCTATCTTGATCCATGTGAACGTGCAATATAGATCATACAACATTAAGGGAGAGTTTGTGTCTTTAGAAAGTACAGGAAGGGAAATGGTGTGAAATGATGAGAAATAATAAGTTAAATTTCTCACCATTTTTCATCATTTCTCATATTTTCCAAAGACACAAACCCCCCCTAATCGTAAAACTTCTCAAATTGTTCGATTTGTTTGTTTATGTTTGGCAAATGTGGAGGGAACACGTCTGATATACAAGTCAGGTTGGGACTTATGAACGTATAGGTTATGAAAAGGTGATAAAATAGAAGTTTTTTCCTGGTGTGCATTACTTGGATCATATGTGAGAATGATCTAACAGGTTAGTTATTGAATGAATTTGTTGTGGAATCAGGTCCTTGGGAACTTCTTTAGAATAAGAATTCAAAAATTTCGAGACTTTGTAATGTGACACCAAGATACGTGTCCTATGTTTTTGGCCAGGAAATATTTACATTCGAATTCTATTTAAATTATCAAACCCTTTGATCCAAAAAGTTAATTTTATTAAAAATTATAACTTAACTAGTTCCCACGTCTGAGATTAAATACCTCAACCAACGGTATAACTAGTTCCCACATCTGACAGACATTTTGAAAGTTCAAGATGGACCATGAAACATTAATTGCAGTTAAGTTATCCTTCAATAATATGTGGTTACCATTTTGGATATCTAAAAAATTGGGAAAAGGGTCAGAGTAGTGGAGCAATCACCTTTGTTACATGTAATATACATACGTTTGAGGTATCTCCTTATATCAGATGCAACCTTCTTGTTTCAAAATTGAAATAATGGAATAGACAACTTGACGTCACATAATCTGTATAAACAAGCTGAATTCATTCAACTTATTATCCCTTTATGTCCAGATGGCGAATTCCATACATTGCATATGGAATGTATGCAATAATATTTCCAACATCTTGTTATGCACGGTCTTTGTTTGTGTACATATAGAAATAATATCTCCTGATGTCAGGTTTGTTGTCCATGCTAGGTTTATGCATTGTCAACATGGATACAATATTATTTCATATATCTATATTGCAACTCCTGAAATATAGACATCTAACTTAAAACTAGTTGCCAATGAGGGGGGAGGTCCTTTTCTATGTTAACTCATTCTTATCTTTTAATTAGTCCATGTGGGATTATATTTGACAATAATCCCTCTTACTTGTAGCCTTCTTTAGGTCCTACAAGTTTTTTTTCAGGTGTATGTGTGGGCCTACTAGGATCTTTTTGCTCTGCTATAATATTGAAATGTGGACATCCAGCTGAAAGCTAGTTTGCACTGAGTGGAGAAGTCTTTCTCTATGTTAACTCATTCTTGTCTTTCAATTAGTCCATGTGTGAGTATATTTTCCAACAGAATCGAGAATCTTACATGCTTTTTGATCATCAAACCTTGTAAGAAGGGAAACCCACCAAAAAGTGGACACTAACTTTAGCTACAAAAAGGATAGTGTTATTCTTCTCCTACCATGTACCTTACCATTTCCAATGGTACTTGAACTACATGTCTTTTCCATTTCCATTCAGAGTTCCATGTATTTCTAAATGGAACTTGGGACCTGAGAAAATGGAAATCTACAAGTTCATTTTTTAGGAACACAATGCTTGTCATTGCAAAAAGAATAATGGTATCCTCACCCACCATTTATTCATTTATGAAGTCAATAGCTATGGAAATATGTGTCCTGTTGACATAATCTTGTAACTTTCTATTCAGTTTCCATATGATGTTATTTAATAATTTGAATTCGATGTAATCACATAAAAATTTCTTCTATTATATTAACGGAACTATCTGAGCCACATGGGACAACTTTTTTGATGGTGCACATATTTTAACTCATACATCAATCCAATGGCAAAGAAAATGATATGGTGCCATTCTAATCTCATTCTTCTTGAAAATTCCTTAGTTGACTGCCCATCATATACTCAGCAACTTTCAATTTTTGTTCTTTTCTTTACATTCTCTTTATACTTCATTCTTCTCATAAACTTTATACCAAATTCATTAATTTAAGTTTCAAGAATTTATTTTAAAATCACATTGAATCGTCTCAAGTGCATTTCACTAGTTTAATAAAGGTCAATTGAGTTTAACAAAAAATTAATCATTATTTTAAATTTTTTATTATGTGGAATTTATTCAACATATCCATAATCAAACCTTTTGGTATAAAGTAACTCAAGTTAAATTGTTCGAAACTTCATCTGAAATTTTGTTATTCCTACATAAGGAGCATATAACTATGATATTTATGCTATAGTGATCTTACGACTTATCTGTTGTGACATGAATGTGTTTATCACATTTTTGTTATAAACTAATGGAGTTGTAAATGTACTGTATAAATCTATTAATAACTCAATATTTTATAATGATGCTAAACCAGTTGTTCAATTTGACTCATGATTAAACCATGCTTTGCTAGCAATGAAACCTTTGATAATGTCATTTTTGATAGCAAACTTTGTTCATTAGTTATTACATATAGTGGTCATAATCAATCTTTGAGTGGCCATCTTTCAGTCGGTTTCTGTGCTTGGAACTTAGAAATTTGAACTAGGGATGTATCTTCCTCAATGTTGGAACTTGGAAATTTTAATGTTATTTTCTTGAATGTTGAAAGTTGGAATTGAAAAGATTTAATCATGAATGTTGAATGAATGCTTTGATTTCTTAATGTTATCTTCTCAAATGATGTTTAGATATTTGTGACATCTGTGTATGCTTAGGTTTTCTTGAATTTTTCTTTATTTCCTTCCCATCTCCCCTACTTTTCCTTTTTACACACATACATACGCACTATTTCAAATAATTAGGTCATTTCTTTCAGCATGAATTTGTCCTAAATGAGAAAGTGAGATCCATACCTTCAGTTGGATTGGAAAGCTAAAATGCCTTTGAATACAAAGGATTGAATTGAAGTTTTTGTGAGAAATGGTATAAATGAATATGATATACTTATGTAATTAAATTTAAAAATTGTATTCCAATCGCATCTGGTATACTTAAAGAAGCATCCAGAAAGAAACAATGTAAAAATGTAGATAATGAAGCCAGGACAATGACAACAACCCAACAAGCAAGTAATTTTCCTAGTTAATGTCAACCAATGAAATAATATGATCCAAAAAGTAAACTTCAAAATGCAACCAGATATTGAACTTTAAATGCCTGTTTTTTCATTTAAAAGATGTATAAATGGTAAAAATGCAAATGTTTTTTCACTCTATTCTTTACTTTTCCCAAGAAACTGAATGCTCGATGATAATTTCTTGCTGGCCTCCTTCCACTAGCACTGCATCCCTTTTATTTTGCAACCATTGCCATTTTCTCCTTCGCACATGTCCTTTGGATTTCTGGTTTATTGTTTGTTATAAGCATATACAATAATAAAATATTATAATGTTATGCTGTTTCTGCCTTTTCAAGTATTCTCAATTATTTGGATATGACTTATGCTATACTTACCCTTGTTTTCAGCCTGTTTTTGTGCTAACTTTCGCAAAATTTAATTACTTTATTGTTCTTTTCAGAAAAAACTATTTTATTGCTAACCTAGGATATCAAATCATTTAGGAATGCCAATTTTGTAAAAAAATCTGGACATTGTATGGATTGAAATTAAAATGTTTTGTTAAAAATGAGGGTTTAAACTTTAATCAGGAGTTTTTTTTGAAATGAAAAGTATAAATGTTCTGAAACATTGGAGTTAAGAATCCTTGAGGGCCTATAGATAGTTGAGAAGCTTGTTGAGGTGCAATGCTTAGATGAGTTGGAGGTGATTCTTAACAAAGGGAATGGTGCCATACAACATTTCTACGTTACATTATAATGTTTCATTAGGTCATTTTTAAGGTGCATATAGTCAATAATTGAATGTGTAACATGTCCTTGAATCAAAATTATCTTTTATGACACATAAGCTAATTATTCAGGTGCATTTTTCTTTTTGTACATGCACACATACTGCACACGTGCGTATGGAAAACTTTAAGCAAGAAAGTATACATCTAGTACATCTTTCCTTAACTATCCAAAAATTACATTCATCTTAGCCATTGATAAATACAAATCTTTATATATATATATATATAAAGATAATATTAAGTGAGGTCAAGTCTCAATTATGATAAATGAGACCTGACTTAAGAAATTTAAATTGCTTTAGTATTATGGTTTTGTGTTGTATTTTAATGATTTTATGCTTTTAGATTTAGTAATATGAATTTTTGAGTTTTAATTTTAGTGTCTAGGAATTTATTGTCCATTTGGAAAGGGGGATGAGATCGTCTGGGTGGTTGGGTTGGAGATGAGATTTCAAGGCCACATGCACTATGATAAATTGCATCAGGTGGTAGGGGGAATACAATGGAATCATGGATATTTGAGAGATGCGGTGGCACAATATGATTGTCAACGACAGCAGTGTGATGGCACAAAAGCATGCCTGGGAACCAGGAAAGAACCAGAGGGGATCATGGTGAGCAGAATGGTGGCCAGTTCAAGTGGCTTGTGAATCATGACTACAAGGGGTTCACAAATCATGGTTACTGTGGGGTGGGGGTTTACGGTTTCATGCACATCTGTACGAGAGTCACAGAATTTTTTTAATTTTTCGAATGTTGGTTTTTGTTTGATTAGCAATTAAGATTAATGGTATCAAATTAGCTGATTGAGTTCAAACCTCATCTGTTAATAATTTTCCTATATATACTTGTACTTTTATTCATGCTATGCATTTGTGTCAATACCCATGTGCGTGTCTTTTAAATTGAAAAATCGTGTTGTTCATTTCTGTGCCCATGTTTAACTGTTAATACTTTTAACTGTTAATGCCAGCCATCATATGTTTTTGTACTTTAATTTATAGTTTGCTAGGAAAACCTATCATCTATCATCTTTCACGGGTAGCTCCTTGTTTGAAGATGTCATGATTTATCTTTTGTCAGTGTAATTTTCTGATGTGTTTGCGTTTCAACATGTTACTTTTGCATTTAGTTTGGTTGTGTATGGATGTCTTGTTTAGATATTGTATTTTACACAATAAAAAGGGAAAAACTAGTGCACAAGGCTCCTACTTATGTGGGGTCTAGTTGCATGTAACCTTATCTTCATAAGTAGAGGGTTTATTTTTTAGGATTTGAATCCACGACCTCCAGGTCACATCCTTACCATTCTGGTAATGCTCATCTTCACATCTTTACTCAATATGCATGAAAATATGCACTTTAACAAACTCCCATCGTTAAGGGGATTGTTATATATGCTGCATTTCTGTCACATGAAAATTCATTTTTGTACCAGGATATGATAGGGAGTGTGAGTTCTCTCTCTAAAATTATTTAACATTTGTAGTATTATATGTAATACAAGTGGAGTTTTATTCTAGGACTGGCTTTGGGTGTACTGGGTTAGATTTGTATTCACTCTATTTCTTTTTACCCTTCTGTTGGTCTCTGAGAAGATGTGACTTTGAGCATTTTATTTAAGTCTTTTTGTATGCTCTCAAATTTTCTTTTCAGCATCATATATGGTTCCTTACATAAGCTTAAAGCTTAGAGTATGAATGAACGTTGTGCAATCTGCAGGCCAAAGCTAGCAAACATCTGTGGATTGGTGGCCTCAGCCCTGCAGTTACCAGGAAGCAACTTGAAGATGAATTCTCAAAGTTTGGTGAAATCGAGGAACTCAAACTTCTCAAGGATCGGAATTCTGCTTTTGTTGATTACCGCAAGATAGATGATGCTGCTGAAGCCATGAAAAACCTGGATGGAAAATCACTTTGTGGGGAAAAGATAAGGGTAGATTATGTGAGGTCTCAACCTTCAAGAAGGGTATGTGAATACTATTCCAGACAGGCAATAAGATTCTTATTCAGCCTTATTAATTGACACTTGCAAAACTCTTGCTCTTTTGTGAGCAGGATTGGACAGATTGTCATGAACGATGGCCACTGACAGAACCACTCAGAAATTTTCCCAGCACATCGCAACTTGGGCATAAAAGGCCTATGGTATCTATACTCTTCCCATTCTTAAATCTCAAATTGCATATTTTCATTTACTCGTTCAATTTTACCATAGATATTATACTGCTGACTGACTTTTTGCATTCTTTTCCTGAAAGTCTAATGAAGGGAGAAAAGGAGCACAGCAACCAAGTAAAGTTTTGTGCATAAGATACCCTCCTTCACTTCCAATTGATGAGCAAATGCTTCATAATGCACTGATTTTGTTTGGTGAGATTGAAAGGATTAAGGCATTACCAGAAAGGTATTGTTTCTTTGTTGAGTTTAGAAGTGTTGATGAGGCTTGGCGTGCTAAGGAAGGTCTTGAAGGACGCCTCTTTAATGATCCTCGTATACAGATAATGTTTTCACATAGTGAGCTTGTACCTACTCAGGATGGCTCCTCGTTCCTTGTGGGAAATCGAGGTACTCAAGCAGATTCATTCTTCAGTGATCCTTTTGGGGCAGTGGACGTTTTTCCTCCCACTGGCTTAGTAGGATCAAACAATCTTCCTGGGCATTTGCCTTCTAACATAATGCGTGGACCAAATGTTCATGTGCGACCTTTTGCACAAGCATTTGATCCCATTCATGGAGGTCATGAATTTGGTGAGGTGAGTGGCCTTGCAGATGGGAATACTATACCTTGGAGAAGAGGATCTCCATCTGCACCTGGCATACTCCCTTCTCCTGGCATTAGACCACCTGTAAGAACATCACAAGGTGCATGGGATGAGTATGATGGAAGGGACCCAAAGAGATCAAGGTTTGATGGGCATTCTCTTATTGACATTCCTCTTCATGCAAGAAGGATGGGTAGTCAGGAACCATATGGATTGCCACAGGTAGACAGAGATCCTCTTTCTCGGGTGCATCCTAGTCCAATCAGAATAAATGGATCTCCTGCAAAGGTTTCTAGCCGCAGTGATTCTCATGGTGTTCGCAGTGTTCATTGTTGGCGTGGTCTAATAGCTAAAGGTGGAACCCCTGTATGTCATGCTCGATGCATACCAATTGAGAATGGCATAGATTCCCCTATGTAAGTTATATACTTCACAAATGGTTTTGCATTGATTGCTGGGATTTACTTATTTCTTAAATTTTTTTGATAACTTTCTGCAGTCCTGAAGTTGTCAATTGCTCAGCCAGAACGGGATTAGATATGCTTGCAAAGCACTATGCTGAAGCTAGTGGTTTTGATATTGTTTTCTTTCTACCAGACAGCGAAGAGGACTTTGCCTCTTATACGGAATTTCTGCAATACCTTGGTGCTAAAAATCGTGCTGGGGTTGCCAAGTTTGACGATGGAACAACATTATTTTTGGTACCTCCATCTGATTTCTTGAGAAGAACTTTGAAAGTGTCAGGCCCTGAACGACTATATGGCATCGTTCTCAAGTTGCCACAACATTCTTCTACTGTAAATGTACAACATCCTCATGCCATTCCTCCAACATCACAATTTGCTAATAGGCAGCAATTTCCCCCTCAAACTGCCTATACTTCAGTTCCTCAGAATGAGGACCGGTCAAGACAAGAATACAGTAGGACACCATGGGATAGCTCTGAGCCTCTTGTGGCTAGTGGGCTGCTGGTACCCCATACTGATGAGTTACGTGGAACGCCACCATCTTCTCTGGGTTATGTTAACAATATCACAGGTGCCCCTCAGGTTGGAGTTTCTGGGAATATTACAGCTGCTCCTCATTCGGGAGTTTCCTTGCCACAAGATCTGCTTGCTTCTCTTGCATCACTTATACCTTCAAATGTGCAGTCATCAACTACTGGTACTGTCCAGCTACCTTTAAATGCTTCTACAAGGCTAGTAGGTTCATCTGTAGTTCCTGATAAAGTAGTAGCACCACAAATTTGGAGTCAAGCGCACCAAGAACAGCTGCATCAATCTTCACAACAAATAGGCCTTCAAGTTAGTAATCAGTCCTCACAAGTTCAGTTCTCTAACTATGGAAATACTGGAAATGCATCAGATCATTCTATGCAGACTGCTTCTGGAGGCATACAAGTTCAGGATCCCGCTGTTATTCAGAATGTGAACAATATGCATGCTAAGCTGACAGATAGCTATGCGTACTTGTCACAAGGGGGTACGTCCACACCCTTGGCCTGTCAGCAGTATCATGCCGATGCTTCTTATAGTTCTCATAAGAGCTATTCCATGACACCTGCAATGGATGTAGCTGGAGGGTATAACCTATCTGCCCAACAATCAGTCCCCCCCACTGTTGGTTCGTCTCAGGATCAAAGTGGACAAATACTCCAGACTCAAAATGTGCTTCCTCTAGCGACTGATAAAGGGAGAACAGAGTTACCTGCTCAGCTGCAGCAGCTACAAGCTGCTCTCTCGAATCCTGCTCAGAGCACAACTGTTGAGGCTGACAAAAACCAGAGGTATCAGTCCACCTTGCAATTCGCTGCCAGCCTGCTTTTGCAGATACAACAACAGCAACAACAAAAACAAGGAAATGCACAGCCTTTTCAGGGTTCTGGAAATCAACAATGAGGAACATGGCATCTCCAGGTACGTACATGTCTCCACATGAATTTTATCATATTCATGAAAATATGCCCTTTTGATTTTTAAGTCGTTTATAATGTTTAGGACATAATAGTTTCTAGTTTCCATGAATAGAATGTGGGGGTTACGTGAAATTAGAAAGGTTAGCATATTAACATGAATGCTATTTCATTTTTTTCATCTATTTTCCTTTTTTGCTGCACCTAGGCAAAGATATAGGACATTTCATGAAAATGTGGTAGTAAAAGTTGGCCTCAGGTCCTAGGTATTATTACACATGTTTTTAAGAACCTTTGTCTACCGAAACATTTAGATAATTTTATTGCACTTATAATCTTTGGTTGATATTTGTTGAAGTTGAAGTTATTCTGCTTTGCTGAAAACTTACTAGGGTTGACCTGATTTTAGATGAATAGTTATAGGTCTAGATGGAGATGGTAGCTATATTGTAAAAGTGGTGAAGTGGATTTTAAAATGTCAATATATATTAGAAAATATTTATAGTTCTGATAAAAATACTAGCAATAGTTTTAGTTGTATTTGCAAGTGTTTGTTTTCATCTTTTCATGTATGAATTCCTTCAAAATTAGGCAATCTGATCTCTATAATTTGAAAATTATATAATTTTACCCTGAATTATCTTTTGCAAAAATATAGATGCATACTTCATGATACTAAACTTCCTATCAGTGGGTGTACATACTGAGATTTTGCCAATCTTCGTATGGGTATACTCATCTAATCTTCAAAGCCATTCACAATTTCACATTATTGTGGTATGAGTTACGACATGCCATGTGTTTAGGTGATGTTGTACACTTCAATACTAGACATATTTGATTAAAATTGAACATTTTAATGTTCTTCCCTGATAGTTGCGGCACTATTCTATTATGTGAACTTTCATTGTTAAGGCATCAGTCAAAAGCTTTTTATTAAGACCTGAACCTGATTCAAGTACCTTTTTGGGGTTAACGTCAATGCTTAGAACCTTAATAATCACACGGAGAGACAACCGAATTTGTTGGTTGTTTTGGAATAATTTCAAGATTAGCAAGGTACACGACCTTGTGGTTAGCTGATGCATTAAAAGTAGCTGCAGTGCGGTAGAACTACGTAGTGCATTTCAACATTTTCAAAAATTCTCTCATTTAGACATAGATCCGTACTATTAAGTTTCCAAGGCTGGCCATGCATTAAGCTTAGATGCCTTGCCAACTTGGGCCTCTGAGCATCATTTAAAAAAAAATATTTTCACTGTTTTTATTATTTATGTAATATATATCATGAAATGAAATTTATTTATAGGTATCTATATTGTTAACTCAATTGACCCTAAATAACGTGATAGTATGATTAACATCATAATCATAATTATAGACATACGTTAACATCAAAATATATTGGAAAATTTAAAATTTAATCTTTTAATGTTTTTTTTGACTTGTAATAATCATACATGGATACGTGCCAGATTTGATATCCGAGAACCAGCAGGAATCTAATTATAACAAAATAAGTCATTCATGGGTGCCTAGGCTGGTGGCTGCGCACTTAGGTTTTTCCTCAATAACCATGCGTAGGTCAATTAATCTTGTGAATTGAAGCGTGTTGGTTCCCTTTATTTCATTATGAATGTCGATCCTATCGATTCGAAGGGGATGTACGGTTTTTCATAGAAATATGTTACCTTATGTTATATCTTAGGGAAGTAGAAGATGTTTGTAAACCTGCAAGAAAGGGTGCAACATTGTTGGTTAGGTCGCAAATTGTTGAATTTTGTAAACCCTAACTTGTTTCACAATTGAAACATGATATTGGAAAATCCTTAGATTGTGTTATTCCCCTTCCCTCCAAATGATGATCAGTTTGGTGGTTCCTTTTGTTTTTAAAGTAGAACTCAAAAGTCCTTGGATTTCCCCATTCCCTTCCCCTCCAAATCATGATCGGTACGGTGATTCCTTTCGTTTTTAAAAGTAGACTTTGCACATGGTTTCATGTGTGTGACATTGGTGGACTAAGGATGTGCATCGGAAGCCAAGATTATGGCATTAGCCATTATTAGAGATTTTATTTCCAAACGAAAAATGTTGTGCATGTAAATAAATGAAAAAAGTGAGTGCGGAGAATTATTTATGTTCATAAATTTGTTTAATCTATTTGTATCTATCACAACGAGATCCACTTTTTAAGGTATTTAGCAACTGTTCAAGTAATGGCAGGACTACTTTAGGTTCCATATCATTCCCTTACCGTGCCATATTTTAGGTAAACATTTCCAGAAAAATGATTTTCTTTAGTCGTTGTTAAGACATTTTTATGCTGAAACCATTTAGATTTTGGAAAAACAAATTAAAGCAGATTGAAAATGGCAATATTTTCTGTTCAAATGGTTCTGTCCATTTTTTTACGGAGTTATTTTTCTCATTTTGTCCACCGAGATAGCCCTTTTTTTTTTCTGAATTTTTCTTTTTGGTAGGTGTTTACTTTCTTAATATTTTGTTGTTTAAAACTTTAACTATGCTTCTTATTTAGTTAGCTATGATCAAGGATTTGATCTTTTAGCTGATAAATGCATACATTCATAATAATTTTTAGAATTCAATTGTATGCAATTGAATTATTTTTTTTAACAAACTTTTTTGATAATACTGATGATTATGTTAATGTATGTATAGCTATATTCATTTACTTTTAGTTTATATCTTTTTCTTTCCAAACATTCCTGTTGAAACCCTTGGGTAAGTAACATCTTAATTTCCAATCCATATAATGCTACTCATTATTCTTTTCTTTTTTTTTGCAACATTGAACATAAACTCAGTCCCCTCAAACCTGTGTATTTTGTTGAACCAAACCACCCTTTGTGGAATAATAATCTGATCTCAAAAACAAGCTTACTGATCATGGTCATACTCCAAAAGATGATACCCTATCTACTAGGTGACGTGTCTTTGCCAATTAAATCTACACACACATCATTATATTATTTTTAATATGATCTTAATCGCCTTGCCCACAACATCTCAAATGTTAAATCCCCCATCTCACCTTCTAAATTGCAGCTGGTTCTTCATCACAACAACACTCTTAAATCACTTATGTAGCGTGCAGGTTCATTCTGATTATGTTTTTTTGCTTGGCATCTGATGGTTGGGTGCCATACCCTTCCCAACTCACCTCAATATATCATTGTGCTATTAAAATGGCCCCTTACGCTCTGGTTCGTTTAATTAATCTCTTGTATGTACTCCAACGTTGCAGCTTCTCCATAACATTCGATTTCTTTGCTCCTACATGCATGCACCCATCCATGCTTCTGTGCAAAACTTTATCCACGGTCCCTGGTAAGTACAATAGCGACGGATTGATTTGGCTAGGAGTGTGGTATATACTCTAGTATCCATACGTGTTAAGCAGTAGCCTGTTGTGGACGTCGAGTGCTTCGGAAGTGCAATATTACAAGGAGATTTGTGTCTTTGAAAAGTAAGAGAAATGATATGAAATTTGACTTATTAATTTTTATCATTTCTTACTTTTTTTTCGTACTTTTCAAATGTGCAAATCTCTCTTACATTACCAATGTGTACACTCGTCGGAAGCTATGTTTCTTCGCAACATGTACGCTAGATAAAAGATGAACTCATCGAAGAACAGCGAATCCAACTTGTGTCACCAAGCCCTAACTCGGGTACCGTTTGATGTATATATGTATATGTATATGTATATTATATATATATATGTATATACATATAATTGAATTGGGCTGGTCACCCACTTTTCTGGTGCGAGCAAAGCTCAAACCTTAAAAGCTCTTGATCGACTGACGTTCATCATGTTTCTGCTACGGTTCCGCTGGCAGCCCACATCTTCTTGTTGATCTTTCGATTGACAGGCGACGGTAGACGTCTGGTATCGTCGAATGGCTGCGGTCTATGGTTTTACATTTGCTGTTGCCTTGTGTGAATGTGTACGGGAGACATCCACATGCGCAACAAATGCCTTTTTCTTTTTTTCTTTTTTTTTATGGCCTCGTCCTCACGTGTGCGACCCAAAGAACCACAGGTGAGTGTATGCTTCTCTGAAACAAGCCGTTTACGTTTTGTAGGATTGATGTTGGGCATGCGATCACGATGACGAACGATCAACCGACCGACCGACCGTTGAGACCGGAACTGGACTTGCCATTTGCGTGTGTGCATTAGGGGTTTTATGAGGAGGAGCGGCGAGAGAGGATGAATATGATGGATGGATGGATGGATGGATGGATGGATGGATGGAGGTGTTAGTGACATGCTCATTCTCTGTGGTCTCTCATCTTTATCTGAATGTTTTAACTTGGATTGACCTAATAAACCCGTGAAGTAGAGGCTACTGTAATTTAAGTATATGGAGGTAATGGAGCCTACTGTGTGTTTCTCTCTTCCCCCCTCCCCTCCCCTTCCCCCACAATCCAACGTCAACGTTTGTGTTCTCCTTTTTCTGTGGTTTGATTCTTAACCAGGAAGAAGGAAGCTCATCTGGGACATCTGCCATACGCACCTGCTGCTCAACGGTCCCAAGATGTTTTCAAATTTTCTATACACGATGTGATTAATTAACGAACAGGTGGGTTCAGGGAATGGGTTTTTTTCCTTTAGAAGCCAAGCCCACCCAAATCTGTGGGACGTCAAAATGAAGACCTGGGATTGCCTGGGGCCTCCTTCATTTCTGTATGGGTCGTGAAAGAACGTTCACACAAAAAAAAAGAACATTCACAAGACTGTGTTGATCGAGGTGATTGATTGTACAGGACGTGTATAAATAAATGAACAGCAATTAAAGTTCTGGAAAAAACACCCCAAAAAATCGGACTTGTATGAACGAAACAGATGGTAAAATTGTTCGTGCACATAACAAAAAGTTTGGAAAATTTGTATTTAGTGGATCGATAAAAAAATAAATACAATTTGTCTAATTAAAATATTAGTACTTTTAAAGTGAAAATATTTAAATAATACTTCAAGAATAACAATACAAATTGATCGATGTTTTAGTGCAAGTGATTTCGATTTTGAGATATATATTATTTACTCTAATATTAACTAATTTTAAAATACTGATCATTTAATTAAGATTAATATTGGTCCCATCACATTAGTTACATATCATGGAAAAAATTCTTGTTATTGAAGATATAAGATACTATATTATCATTTTTTATTTAGATACTTGCAGGTTTAGTTTTTAATAATGATTTATTCATCCAAAAATATTATTATTTTTGTACAAACGAATTTATCAGGTTTTTGAAAACGTCTTTTATATATGAAATACACATCAACAAGGTCAAATAAATATGTATTTACACTATTAAAATAGAAATCATCAAATCAATTTTTTATTTGTAAATTGAATGATTGGGATATTGGCGTAAAAAAAAATTAAAGGTCAAATTCCATTAATTTTGAAAAAATTAGTTATATATACCCTTAAAAATTCTTTTTTTTTGAATTTTCAAGAAATACAAATATTAAGAAAATCGATTTCTCCTTTCTGAGATTTTCTATTTTCAGATTTTTTGTCGAGTTCTTTTAAGAATTATTCTCTCTCTCTCTCTCTCTCTCTCTCTCTCTCTCTCTCTCTCTCTCTCTCTATATATATATATATATATATATATATATATATATATATATATATATAGGGTAAAATGTATATATATATATATATATAGCGTTGGCGGCTGTTGCAGATAAATTCGCCAGTACACTATACTATTTATTAGTTTTTGATAAAAAAAGCGAATACCATTTCGACATGGTTCTTGATACCCATGAATCGGTCAAAAAAAAAAAAAAAAAAAAACGCCACACAACATACGGAATCAAATATGGCAATGTGTTATATATATATATAAACAATAAAATGTGTGGAACACCGGTTTTCAAGCTCATTTTCCTTTCGATAAATGTATATTATTATTATTATTATTATTATTATTATTATTATCATGGTGTAATTATTGATAAACAATTCGCTAATTAATTTCGTTCAGTATTTTGTCAGGGTGGTGTGATCGCCGCGGAAACGGCGGGGGTACGTGGATTTGCAGACTTGTCAGAAGCACACAGTGGGTTGAAGAGGTCCGTCCGCCATTACAATCTTAACCATCGATCAGGTTAAGCACACCATGATCGATATTGACTTGTTTGATGCATACCCATGAAAAGATGATGCGCTACAGAGAGAGAGAAAGAGCAAGAGAGAGAGAGAGAGAGAGGGGCATGGCCGTGGGCAACAGCATCCAGGAGACCAGGGGCTCCAGAACCTATTCTTTCTCCAAAGCCCAGCAAAATATAATATGATTCAATCAATGCTAATTGCTTGCCAATAAAAGTCTGATCGGCTAACCGAATAATGCCAATGCCATTAAAAGCATTCATCAAATTCCATACCAAGGGGAGCAGAGAACCCACATCCGCGACGGCTGGTAGAAGAGCAAGGAGGGCCGGCGGCGCTGTGGTTCCCGCGGAGCTGCACACGATGAAGATGGCGGCTTCCATGGCGTCCATGAAGCTCGGCTCCAAATCTGAGGTCTTTCACAGGCAAGGCCAGACATGGTATGTACCTTCTCATTCATTCATCTTTTTCTTCTTCTTCTTTGCTGCAAATTAATCAATAATGTTACATCCCAATCCTCACCACATCTTGCACTGATCGGCCCTTTCCTCCTAATTTGTAAATGTGACAACACCATTCCCATTTAATTGCTGTGGGTATGTACAATTGTGCATCCAGCTGGTTCTCCTCATCTCATTTCTTTAATTTAATTTCTGGATATCTTTTGTTTCTTTCCATTCTTGGATAGTCGATCATATACGATACCATCTTTTGATACTGCCGAGGCTTTCTTTCCATGAAGGAGGGTGAATGACCAATTTGCAATTTGTATCACTTGTGCCTTTTGGTTTCTTAGACTGTGATACTGTTGAGGACTCTTTAATTTCTTTTCTTCTCTTCTACAACAGATCACTATTTGCCACCCCCGGCCCCCCTCTCTCATTTATAGAGTTGGATGGCTGCTTCATTATCTCTTCTCTATTTCATGCCTGCTTTAAATTAATCTTCACATCCCATCTGATCAATTTTGTGATGCTTTCAAGGAACTGTAACAATGGGCTTCCAACCGATCTTGTGGTTGAAATTGGAGAGGCATCATTTCACCTCCACAAGGTAAACCCCTCTCTCTATCTCCCTCTATCTGTCTGTCCATCTGTCTGTCTGTCTGTCTGTTTACTTGAGCAGTTTTCAGGAGATTTATTAGATATGGGAAACTCTATAGGCCTTCTTGTACATGAATCTGCAACAAAATTAAGATATTCCAATCCCCAATAGGATTGTTGTTCATTTTGGTGTAATTTTTTATGGAAATGGAATCATCAATTGAAGTGTTTTTTGCCTAGAATTAAGTTGGAAAGCAGTATGTAATGCACTAATCCAAATCATTGCCTTCTCTTCTGAAGCAGCAAACACATTAATTGAATCCTGTGTATGATGATGGCTTTTCCTACCGTACATGTTCCTTTGCAATTTTAATTGCAGACTGAAAATTAAGTAGCCTTTTCATGTCATCTTGAAAATAAAAATTATGGATCAACCGAAGAATTGAAATGGCATTCATACATCATCTTAATCCATTTATTGTGACGGAGTTTTAAACTTAAGATCAGTAAAAGACTACTTTACTGTTAAGATCACTTTAGAAGGTGTCCGTACTTTCAAAATTAACGTGAAATCACGTTAACTGATAAAAAAAAAAATTTTAAATTTTCATCATTTATCACTATTTTTTACTAAAAGTACAAATACCATTTTAGTATTATTAGATGAATAGTTACCATGAAATTAGAAAATTTTAATTATTTTTCCCAGAATTCTTTGTTCAATTAACTATCATGACAAAATCATGCATGGGCATATGATTCTATTTATATTAATATATCATGTGAAATTTGGGTTTATTAGATAAATAATCACATCTGATCATGGCAACATTTTTCTTCCAATATATGTACATGTATATATATGGTTCACAGTTTCCTCTGCTCTCAAGAAGCGGAGTACTGGAGAAGAAGATCGCGGAGCTCTCCGGCAACGGCGACAGCTCGACCTGCACGCTGCAGCTCAACGACCTGCCTGGTGGTGCCAAGTCCTTCGAGGTCATAGCCAAGTTCTGCTACGGCGTGAAGCTGGAGCTGACGGCGCACAACGTGGTGGGAGTCCGGTGCGCGGCGGAGCAGCTGCAGATGACGGAGGAGTACGGCGAGGGGAACCTCATCCTCCACGCCGAGAACTTCATCCAAGAGCTGCTTGGGAACTGGAGGGACTCGCTAAGTGTGCTGGAGGCGTGCGAGGAGGTGCTCGCCCACTGCGAGCAACTCCACATCGTGACCCGGTGCATCACGTCGCTGGCCGTCAAGGCCACCGCCGACCCCAACCAGTTTGTTTGGCCGGTGGGGGGAGCCGAGTCGGGTGGAAGGAGCCCGTCGGCGGAGTGCGGCGAAGTGTGGAACGGGATCAGCACGTCGAGCTCGAAGAAGAAGTCGACGACGTGCTTGGACTGGTGGTACGAGGACGTGTCCAACCTGAGCTTGCCGCTGTACAAGAGATTCATCGCCGCCGTGGAATCAAGAGGCATGAAGCCGGATTTCGTCGCCGGATCGCTCGTTTTCTATGCCAAGCGCCACCTGCCGGGGCTGAACAGGGGGTCGAACGCCACCACGTCGGCTTCGGCGTACTCCGAGCCCGACCAGAGGACTCTGCTGGAGGAGGTGGTGTCGATGCTGCCGAGCAAGAAGGGCGTCACCTCCACCAAGCTGCTGCTGCTTATGCTCCGGACAGCCATGATACTGCACGCCGGCGCGGCGTGCCGGGAGAGCTTGGAGAAGAGGGTGGGAGGGCAGTTGGACGATGCGGCGCTGGAGGACCTTCTGATCACCAACATGGGCGACTCAAACGACACGCTGTACGACGTGGAGTGCGTGCAGAGGATACTGGACCACTTCATGCTACTGGAGCAGTCGGCGGCAGGTGACTCGCCGGGCACGGTGGTGGGAGAGGAGGATCAGCAGCTGACGGGAGCTTCTCCGTCGGCGTCGAGCGCGATGGGGATGGTGTCGACGCTGATGGACGGGTACCTCGCGGAAGTAGCACCGGACGCCAATCTGAGGTTCCCCACGTTCCAGTCACTGGCGGCGACGATGCCGGATTACGCGCGGGCCATGGACGACGGCCTCTACCGAGCGATCGACATATACCTGAAGGTACTCTGCACTCGAACTCACTCACACCTTCTTGATCGATGAGTGGGAGGAGCCAAATCGATGAGTGGCGTTTCAGGCTCACCCGTGGCTGACGGACGCGGAGCGGGAGCAGCTGTGCCGGCTGATGAACTGCCAGAAGCTGTCGCTGGAGGCGTGCACGCACGCGGCGCAGAACGAAAGGCTCCCACTCCGGATGGTCGTGCAGGTCCTCTTCTTCGAGCAGCTCCGCCTCCGCACCTCCATCGCCAGCTGGTTCTTCGTCTCCAACAACCTCGACGCGCCGCCGGTGGGGAACACCACCGCCCACGACATGGAACTCGTCAGACAGGGGGCCGACAGGGACGCCACCGCGGTACCGGGGGAGCTGAGCGTGGCTGACATGAGGGCGAGGGTGTCGGAGCTGGAGCAGGAGTGCAGCAGCATGAAGATGGAGATAGAGAAGATCAGAGGGAAGGGGAAGAGCTCCACCACCACCACCACCACCACCACCACCAACACCAACACCAACACCAACACCTCCTCCTCCTCCTCCTCCTGGAGCATATTGCCCAAGAGGCTGAGGTTGAAGGGCCAGCCTTTCTGCAGCGGCGAGGAGGTGCCGGTTGAGTGCCAAAGGGAGAGCAGCGGCGGCGCCTTGAAGTCCAAGGCTCCCCAGCTCGAGTATGTCGACCATTAACCGCTAATCCAACCGGCGGCCGGCGGTTGCCGTTGGTGAACGGCACTTGCCGGTGAGCTTCATTCTTCATTTTTGAAGTTACCCATTATTGCAAGATGAGACCTGGCTTTTCCTTAATTCGTATATGCTTCTTTTCGTTTTCTTTTCCTTTTTTTTCACAAGATCCGAACCCTTCAGAGAAGAATTACAGATATCATCACCGCCTAATGAAAAAGTTTATTTTACAGATCTTGACGGTAATGAGATGTGAAATATTTTATGGCCATTGTTACTCCTCGTATTTTAAAATATTTTATGGTCATTTTCAATTTAGCTCATGACAAGCAATAAAATGTATTACATTGTCATTACAAATTATCATCCTCCAAGCTTGTGGCCGGACATAGCAAGTGCAGGCCTCAAGGGTTGGAAACAAGTTTATTCCTGCAAGAAGTACATGATTTATGTTATTAAATAAAACAACACTGAAATTCACGTTTTGATGAATTTTTTACTAGGATTTTTCTTCTTCTCATTCTCTGCAGAGTCATTTTTCGACAACTTCCTGTTACAAGGGGAAAAAAATCCCTGTTCAATAAAAGGGAATCTAACCAAAAGAACTCTTTCTCATTCCTTGTGTGAAGTAAAGACATGCATTTAAAGAACAGATTGATAATAAATGTGGTTACAATTCTACTTATACTGAATGCCTTTTCAGATTATTGAACTAAGTTGATCAATTTTTGTTAAACTTCAGCCGTTGATTTTTAAATCAAAAGGCGTGGAAGATTTCAATCCAAAAGACAACATGGCAAAGTGGAAGACGGTTCGCCAGACCCAATGTAATATATTGCTACAAGAGTCCGGCAATCCTTCCCGGTGCTTTTTTTCTATTGGATGGATTTTGCAGGGCCTTCAAAGCTTCAGTCCAATACAGCCACCTGGTTTAACCATAGTCCATTAATTGGTTCCACCATTCAAGCTTTGAAGAAAGTTGATGGATCCAAATGTCCAATCATCATCATTATTGATAGCAAAAATGAGATTCATGGTTACATCCAAAAGCAGAGATGCTTGCTGTGTCATCCTCATCAGTCCCAATCACAGCATATAACCAAAAAGGCAGTCATTTGTAGTGCCGTGCCAAGCATCTAATATCTGAAATTCATCCTGTACTGCCATCTATTTTTCTTTCTAGCCATGATTTTCAAGGTTCTTTGGAACTAAAATGCTAGACATACTCCAAGAAAGTGAAATGAAATTACTCTCAATCGTGAAAAAGAAAATGTAAACCAATAGGCTACATGATTGAACCTTATCAAAACTGTATCTATAAAAATAGGGAACATCTAATAATTAAAAAACTATTCATATAAGAAATGATACATGTAACTTTAGCAGTCATGGGAAGAATACGCGACATCCGCAGATGACGTATCCATATCATTCAAGCCCAATTCCTCGTTCTGCTGCCACGTCCTCTCGTACTCCTCAACTAAGAACAAAAAAATGATTCACCAAGTTAATTAAAGGAGGCTAAAATAATAAAAGGAATGCCATTTACGCACACTGGTCAATATAAAACAAATGTAGATTGGTATAGTCCACTGTCTTAAGATACAATATTTCCTCATGGTTTAGTTTGTACAGAGATTTTTATAATGTTTCGTAAGCAAAAACTTTGCAAGTTATTATCCCACCACAAAAATTAGCACAGCATGAAATCCTTGACCGAGAGAAGACGTTCAACACTGCCTGTTGATTAATACACATTTTATGCAAGCTAAGAGCAATTAAACCCTTTAACGAGTTGCTTAAACCCATCTAGCAAGGTTATATTTTTGTTGAAAGTGACTGGACTATGTTATTGCCCACTGAGAACAATACCACATTCAGAGTAAATGAGTGAACTAAAAAAATCATGCACTATAGCACGTCCATGCAACATTTGACTACTTACTACAACTTAAGTTCCACAATAAAGGTGCTCAATCATGACCTAAAGATCAAAGATTCGAATAATTAGAAACTTTCTATTTGTGAGGGTAAAACAGTAATTGGAGTTTTTTTCCCATACCAGACCACTGGAAACCTAATGCAATGTAAATAGCATACTCAGCACTTTCTCAAGCTAGAGCAGACATGAATATCATTCTCACTTTGCTACAAAGTTTCTCAAAAAAGTAGGTGTTCTTGACATTCAATTTGTAGATCTCTCATGATTGATACATAGATAATAACACAATAATAGGGTTCAACCTAGCAATTAGGGAATGCTTATACATAATCAGTCTCATGTGTCTAGGTAAAATCTTAGGCAGCAAGATGGACTTTATATCACAGTTAATCCATTAAGCCTATTTACAGGCCAACTATCCTTGCTCCAAAAAGATCGCTCGCCAACTCCCATATGTCACATGACATCAACATTGTCATTTTATCATTATCCATGGTTGCCTCTTGGTAGTTCCTTGGGACAAACTCATGGAAAATGGATAAAACAAAAAGAGAGTAGAATAATTATTGAAAACAAAATGAGAAATAGGATATGAGATACAAATTCGTAGTCTTGTAATGCAATTAGAAGGTCAAAATTGGAGCTTCATTGATTCACATCCATGATCGAGGATGGTGCAGCCAGGGGAAGTTCTATGAAAAACTATTAATGAATTACAATATGACTAAATCCCACATTGTCCATAAAATTTTTTAAAAAAAACTGATTTATTATTCCATGCCTTCTCATCAGAAGAAAACACAAGCAACAGAACAGTGTGCACATTAAACTCACCTACAAGCTGATGATCATCTTCGAATGAGTTGGTAGCAGGTGATACAAAGGAACTAGACATCGCATCATCTATTATCAACGTCCAAGGCTCCTTCAAACTCAGTAGCTATGAAAATGGGTAAAAGAATTTTACTAAAACAAAATAAATAAAATAATTTTAGTTTGTCCGAGCTTAAGAATGGAAGATAAACATTTGAGGAAGATATTTTAGTATTTTAGCACATCACCAAATGTACGGTAACTACTGATTTAAGAGAGTGCATTAGAAACATTAACTTCATTCTACAAACAAACAATAACCCAAAGGAGCTATACTTAGATATGTAAGTCGAAAAAGAAATAATTGAGATACTTGCCCATGAATGTTCAAAATACCTAAAGAAGACATAGACAACATGAAATATTAATTTCAATATCTGCTCTAGATTACTTGAGAGAGATTCATGCGAAGCAGAGAAATGAAGGGTCAAACCAGAGCTTTCATATCTATTTCAAAAATTAAATATGGCAAAAATTGAAATTGAAATTACATATTTTCGTGGTATCAGATGCTTTTGCCAGCCTTGGCAGTTAGATGGCACATAATACGAGTTTAGCGAGCAGGAACCTCATTTTACGAAATTTTATAAACTCTGCTCATATTTAGGGAACATGAAATTAATTTTACATTTTTTACGAAATTTGACAGGCTTCAGTCAGCATTGACACTAGCTACTTGATATAGAAGTACTTCAAATTTGCATGACCCAGTTCGCTAATGATGATATGACTCAAACGCCTAAAGCAATGGAGAAGAATCAAAATCAACATAAAGGAAAAGAAAGGAAACAACAAATGACTCGATGTAATAGGGACATGAACCATCAGCTAAATGATATATGCAAAAAAATAGAGACAGCAACAAGTAATGGTGAGCAACTGACTGAAAAAGTACATTTTTCAACCAATTTTCAACAACATATGTAATCGTCCTGGGGAGATGCACACTTTTTTTCTATTATTATAAAATAATAAACATGAAAATTGGGAAATATTGTGCTACTCAACGTATATTGCTTCTGACTGACCTCACTTAGCTTTGACTTGAACTCCTGCCATTTCTTCTTTTTAGTATCATCAAGACTATCACCAAAAGTAAACCCATGCACTCTGGCAAGGCCTGCAAATAAATTGACAATCAGTAAAACAATATCTAAACAGATAATCATAAATCAATTGATAAGAAAGGGATTACAAGTGTGTGTGTGTGTGCATGCACGTGTGTCCAAGATCTCTGCCTAATCACAACCAACCACTCCTTACTGGCGCCAAAGTGCAAGTCTTGATGCACAGATGCAGGTGCGTAAATGTATTTCAAACTGATTGCATTTGAATGCCTTTTTGACATCATTCAACTTTTCAAAATCCTCTAACATTAAGTTAATGCAGTGTACATCAAAAATGGTACAATAAAGAGTAGGATGTTTAGTTGCCAATAACTATAGTAAGCAATGTAAACATTTTAATTGACCTATTTTCTTATTATAAGTTCTCACATAAATATGAATTAATGGTATTTATTTAATTACTTTTAAATTAACAATTGATATAAAATTATAAAATTTTCTTTAAATTCCTAAACATGCACAAAAAGTCATATTTCAGATGGAGAGAAAAGGCAAATTGGATATGAATATGTGCAAATTTCTGAATCTAGATAATATGAAACTGAAAGGAGAAAACATGTATACGTCCTCAAAAGCACAGAAACTCACTAAATAAAACATATAACATGAAATGTGCATGCCCCGTATAACCTACTTTCACTGATTTGGGTGATCAACCCTTCTATTGTGGTGACAAGCCCACCTAATGTTCCACTTTCAAGATCCAACTCAAGCTCTGGAATACGTACAGTGGCAGTGTCTGACTGTATTCAACATGTAGCTTGTTAGAAAATAGAAATCACTACGAAACAAATGCAATAATAAATTAAAAATTAAAGAAACAAATGCAATAATAACTGAAATATTTTGTATTCACTTTAACCCACTCACATTCCTATCAACACTTTTATCACTACGAAACAAACCTTTGTCTTGAAGTTTTTTTCATCATCTACATCTGTATCTATGTACTCACTAAGCCATCTATGACTTCAAAGTCCATAATCCTGGTTTGACAAATTCAGTGTGTGTGAATTTTAGTGGTGTACACCGTTTTTATTTTAGAGGTGTGTTGATATCATCCTAGTTTTGACAAGACTGTTGCTCTAGTTGCCTCGCATATATGTCAATAACATCTTGTTGACGGTAGTGACTCTTCAAAAATCTAGGAGACCAAGGAGTATTTGAAGGCACAAATTTCAGGTTATTCCATGAGTGATAGAAAACTAATATATAATTTCTGCAAAAAATAATAATAACATTAAGCACATTAACTTTGTCTTTTAGAAGGGAAACCCACAAAACACGAAAACAATCATCAAAAAACACTATGCAGCACTTAATGTCAAAGACAAAGTATGAGCTAAACACTAAACATCACAGTGAACTAATTAAAATAAACACTAACTAGTACCAAAGTGAAGACGCCTATAGATGGCATGGTGATACATATCAAAGATGATACTAAAATGAGAAAAAAAATCCTCGTAATAACTTGCTAAAGTTTTAGGTGAGATAGGAGACCCAAGACAAAGATCTCATAAGAGTGATGACACCGTTGTAGAAGAGAAAGGCACTACTTCCCAAGGTATTTCATCACAAACCACCAAATAAATTATGTCACATTTATTATAACCTAAAGCAAACCTTCTCTTCTGAGAAGGAGAAATCTAACTGAAGCTTTTGCAGCTGCTCAGGAATGAATTTCTGAATATTTTAAAAGGAAAAAGTCTTCTATTCAAGATTAACTTCTGGAAAGCCTTATACAATCTAAGTCGGAAATTCATTGTAGAAGTTCTTCAGTTGTATAACTGCTTCAATTGAGAGATAAAGCGTTTGTGCTTGGACTTGTAGTGCAACTGCACATTTGAAAAAAACAGTCAGCCCTTTGGTAAATTGAGGGGGTAAGCAGGGAGATGGCTTTGGGTACATCATTGGACGCAACCTGTGCTTGGCTGCATGTCTTTGGGACCCTGGAGGCTATTCGTAGGAGGACCAAGTTGGCAGCACCGGTGAGTGTTTTTGGGTGGGAATCTTCATTCCAGGCAGGGAAGGGCAGAGGGCTCATGCGATATCCTGGGTAGCTGTGGTTATGTAAGGAAGGGTGGTTTGGAGAAAGTGAGTGTTGGAGATTGGACTGGATGGATAGGTTAGTTCATGAAGAGAGGGGGATGGAGGTGTGAGGGGGAGAGAATGGAGTTTCAATTGGTGATATGGGGGAAACCGCTGATGCACTGGCACCAGTACCACTGGAAGCAAGGAGACAGAAATTGGAGGGTGAAGATGGTGCCATTTGCAGCAAGAGTGGAGACAATATTTTCGGGGTTATTCCAATCTATGATTCAGGTGACAGCTCAAAGTGTCCACCTATCTTGGCAACTTACACAAGTTTAATGAGGATAGGAATATCATTTGGGATTCGATAGAAGATATTGTGGCAGAAAATTTGCATAAGCTGGACTCCCTTAACCCTTTCATTAGTGGAAATTGTTGGGCAAGAAGCTTAATTCTCATCAGGAGGATTTGGGTAAGGCTCATGTAGGGAGCAAGCCTTATAAGGGTGGCAAGGATGATGGGCTTAAGTCTATTCTGGCTAGAGGAGTCCTCAAGATATTTGGGCCTAATGGGTGATCTTAACAAGTTGATGGGTATTTTCATGGACCAAACTAGCAGCTAATTATGTGCCTTCATGGAGGTAGGCTTATTGGTAAGGGTAGTGGACTTGCTGAGCTTGCTTCTAATGGAGACAACTCTTGCTAGTTTGAGTGCTGCAGTAGTGCACTCAAGGAATAAAGTATTGATATCGTATCAAGGATTGATCCTCAAAAAATTAACGTGTATCAAGGATAATATTGATAGAAATATGATACTTTTGTGAAAACAATAAAAAAACTCCAAATTTCAAGTTAAAACCCAAGGATAAAATAAAACAAGTTATAATAGGCAATTAAAACACTTAATAAATTTTCTATGCAATTATTATTCATAAAATGTTAATTAGATAGAGATCCAATAGTTGCATACATGATAAAAGACTTGAATTATGAAGAAATAACAAAAAAATAATTCAGAATGTCCAGGCTATATAGCATGAGCATATGCAAAAAGTTATTGTTGCTGAGATGTACATGTTTCATGGATGAATACTAATCCTATAAAGGATAAGCTAAAAAACGATTTTACAAGGAATAAAGAAGAATTGTACCTATTGAAGATAAGAGAAAAATGACTTAAATAGTTTGTTCATATCCTTACGAAACTAAAATTACTTGGTAGAAGAAATTAAAAGAAGTAGAGGTAACCCTAAAATTACTTGGTTAGGAATTGTAAAAAAAGATTTAAATTTATGTAATTAACAAAAGATTTGAAAATAAATAAAAATACTTGAAAGAAAAAGATTTACATGGTCAACCCTATGTAGTAGGATCATAACATGGATTACTGTAAATTCTAGGCTCCAGTTCCATGTTGGATTAAAGGAGAAAATAATAGTTGTCCATTATTTTTTGGATTAGATTATATAACATATTTATAGGGTTATGATTACATTATAAACAAATATCCAATAACTTGTATGACGTTTATAAAATACTTTTCCCTTTTCAATAAGTTTGATTTTAATTACACCAACAATTCTCTTATCTTTGTTTTTCGCTAACTTATATTTGTCAAAAAATTCATTATTTCTACATTCATGATAAATGCTATAACATTCTTTCATTTTATTAACTTAAACATTTTTGTATACTAAAGAAAATTGAAACCCAAGGTCACTTGCAAAAGCCTTCAAATATAGGTTGCATTAGCTAATAATGACATTATGAAATATGAAATATTTTATTGAAAATAGATATTCTTATCAACATTTTTTGCTAATTTATACTTGTTATAAATTTCATAAAATTTTGATTTCTATATCTTCATAAATGAAATAACATTCTTGACATTCATAAAAGCCTCCAAAGTGTAGGATGCATTAGAAATAATGACATGAGGATGAAACATGAACTTTTCCATTTTTCAATGCAACTTTTATCAGAAATTGAATATGGTACATTACTTTACAACTTGTTAAGATGCGAAATACAGATAGTGAAAATGCTTTTTTCGAAAGGAACTCTTACATATATATTTATATATATATATAGGGAAAACGGACCCTACGAGCGCCTATAGAGACTCTCTATAGGTACCCAAACAAAAAAACAAAAAAAAAACCTGTGGCCCCTCTCCACCCCCAAAAACAACCCCTCCCCTGTGGCCCCTCTCCCTCCCATGTCGCCTTCCTCGACTTCCTCCATTCAAGTATTTTGCACTATTAAAGACTAAGTTTTTCGTGATACAAGTTTTTTTTTCTTTTGTTTGTATTATATATTTAAACCAATACCAACTGTTACTATTTTTTCATATATATATATATATATATATATATATAGAGAGAGAGAGAGAGAGAGAGAGAGAGAGAGAGAGACAGATGGATATATTGAAGTGCCAATCAACCAAATTCAAGCACAAGAAAAATAATACCTTAATCACATCACGGCTAAGATCTTCTATATTTTTAATATGTACTGTAATCTTCTTCCCTTTAGCAGGAATTTCTCCACCAGGCTTCAACTGTAAGCAAACAGGAAAATTAAGTTCAATATGAATAGAACCGATACAGACTAGCTTACCTGGTAAAGTTTTTAGTTAAAGTACAAAGCCATCAAAGAAAACAAACCTCAGAACTGCGGTAGCCACATTCATCACAGGTGCTAGCCATAACAATCACTTCACGAAAATATGGAATTTCTGAAAGTTGTTAAAGCATAACAAACATACGACTAACTTGAACATAAGTTCATCTCAAAAGTCAGTTTACGGTTTAAGTTTACTGCAGCTCCCATGCAGATTTTGCAGCCATCTTATATCAACCAATTATTTAAAATAATGATCATTAGATTATGAAACTTAAGACTAAAACGGTACGTTATATGCAGTTAATGACTCCCAATTAGCAGCAATTTATACAAAATCCATGAAAGAAAAACTTATACTAAAATCTATGGAAGTATCAGTTTGTTTCTAGATTCTATGGAATACCAATGAATACCAATAGCACCCATGTAATATTGTAAAAATTAATATCATACACTTAAAAATAATTGTAGGGTAATTAATTGATTTGGTTTAATCCTCATAATTAAATAAAAACATCAAAATATGAAATATTAGTTCATTTTTAAGTCAACCATAATTTTATAATAAAAGTAAAAGCTTGTATCAATTTTTTTAGATATAAAATAATAACCTAACAATATTGTGAAAATTACCATCATCTTTAAAAAAATTTCAACAACAAAATGGAGACTTGGCCTCCATTTTGAACTAGCTTCAACCAGTCACATCTGGCCAGATATCATAAACCAAAGTTCTCTACCAACATCCTGAACAGCATCTTACCAATCTCCCTATCAACCTCCTGAGCAGCTACAATAGATTGTAGTTTTGGTTGCAACCAATATCATAATTATTGAGTACAAAACGAAATATTCTCGCATATCATTGAAAGATAATGCTTTGCAAAGAAAACAGATGATGGGACAGAAGATGTTTAGACAGCATATAACACAAGACTAACAAGGTGCTTCTGATTCTGAATAACTCATTCTACTTGGTATTAAGCTGCAATATAAGGTTAGTTCTACATTTTTCAGAATTTTTGGAACATTATCACTGTTATTTGGGAAATAACTTGTACTCTGACACACTAATCTGAAAGTTTTTTTTTTTTTTTATGTCCTAAACGTCCAAAATTAAAACTAATTATTTCTAGATGTGTATTACCAATTACTTTAGTATCCTAAAATTCCGTAGAAAAAGTCATGATGTTTATCCATTGTTTAAGCATTCATGCTTTTCACAAGCTTCCACCAACATTTTGAACAAAGGTTAAAGTGTTAATTTCTCAAACGACTTGTCCAACCCAACATTGATGTCAAAAAAAAGGGCTTTGACCCAACACTTAAAAAGGAGATTTAATCATAAGGGTAAGCTCCTCCATTGATATCTTCTTGACATGGAAATCCAACTATTCCTGGTATTCCAGATTCTCAAACGAGGGCATGAAACAAAATCAAGAGCACATGGTGAACCTATATAAACCACCAAGTAGTCTAGAGATACATTACTAAGCCTTCTGCTCCCTTTGGGTGTCTGCCCCAAGGTATCTCTTCTGCCTCCAAGAATTAAGCAATTTCAAACGTAACATGCACACTATCATCATAATCTACAGAAAAGCACACCAAATTCGTTCTCAACCTGAAAACATGTCTCTAAAGCTTTCTATTACTGGTCATTGAAACTATTTAAAAAAGTTTGGCACCATTTCTGAATCTCAAGGTTTACCTTCTACTTATTTGTTAACATGTACCTAGTCTAATGCAAAACTTACGGATCTCAAAATTTTCATTTTCCCATTTTACCCTTATGTGTTTTTACTTTTTTACTCAAGCAAACGTCATATCATATAATATTGTATCATATCATACTATATTATACTCTACTATTTTATTTTATGTATCATAATCAATACATCAGATTTTATTTTATTTTATTTGGGTTTAGAATTAGCTACCCCCAGTGATTGTCGAGACTTCTATACCTACTAATTAGGTGGTCCCTCCAAACTCCTTTGTCATTCTTCAGCAATCACCACTACCACTTGCAAAGCAAGGCTTGATTGTAATCATTTCAACAGAGAGACTTGCCTCTGAAGCTGAAACATTTCCCCTTCCAGCCAGTCATTCTTCTATCTACGTTGTATATCAAGAACCTCCAGTCTGCCACTTCAGGTTTTCTACAGTGCAATGGAAAACCAAGATATCTAATTGGGAGACTTTCAACCATGCATTGTATGTCATTGGAAAACTGCCAAATGAGGTCTATGATTAAGTTTACTCCAACCACTGAACTCTCATTGAAATTATCCTTCGGTCCCAATATCATTTGAAAACATCACAGAATAAATTTAGTGCTGTTCACCAGTGAAACAGGACCAACAAACATTAACGTGTTGTCAGCATACTAAAGGATACAAAGAGGCAAGATTGAAGAGCAGAACATTTACAACATGTAAGAGAGAACATTACTACAAGATTGAAGAACAATGGAGATAAAGGATCACCTTGACGGACTCCCAGTGAAAAGGAAATCAGCCACATGATTTACCATTAAGTAGAATTGAAGCAGTAGCCAAAGAAAGGATGTTTTTGACCCACCCAATCCATTTAAAAAGGAAAATTATAAGCATGTAAGGCTAAATGCAAAAAAATCCAGTTTACCCTATCAAAGGGCTTAGCAAAATCAATCTTGAGAAGAAGCCCTGGTAGATTCCCTGCATGATAAACCACAACTTCTTGAGCACCTATGTAACTGTCTTGAAGACTATTTCCTGGCATGAAAGTGGACTGCATATGATGGATCAACTTGCATGCCACTTGAAGGAGCCTCTAACAAAGAATCTTCATCACAATCTTGAGGGAAGTGTTGAGAAGAGAGATTGGATGGAAGTCTGCAATATCCACTGCACCACTCACTCTAGTGCAGTTCAAATTATTGCACTAGAGCTCCTACACAAGTGACCTAAGGTCCTTTCTTGCTAAAGAAATATTCTCATTACGTTATACTAATTTTTTATATATGTTTACGTTCAACAGCCAAGCACTCTACCATACAATACAGTTCAGCAAATAGATACTCTTTTATCACATCTTTATTCATCCTACTAAATTCCCCAAATATCATTGTCCAAAATTCATCGCACTCATGACCCAAAACAGAACAAAGACCACTGGATATGTTGCATGTTATAGATCATACATAACTAAAATCTTTACTTGTTAGGATCTCAAGACCATATAATTTTATATTTTCATCATTATTTATATCACTGATAGACCATCTGAAAAGGTGGAATACGTTGAAAAAATGTCAAGGCATAATAGTGAAACACAGCATAGAAAAAAAAAGATAAAAAGCACCAAAAAAGGATGCTTGTAGCAAAAAATTGAGCAACACAGTGAGTTCCGCAAGCTCCACATGTCGAAGGCATGGTAAAAACCTATAGAGAAAAAATAAGTCTAACGTGATGTCCACTATACAACCAAATAAAAAATTTGCATCTTCCTAATATTATAGACTTACCTCTTCTGGAGTTGAGTACCTGCAGAATGCGGCAGCAACCTTTTCATCATTAACTTGAGCAATTGCCTTGCGACCAGCAGCAGCTCCAACTGAACCATGTGCCTCTTGTAGTGCATCCTCTACATGATTTTCATGTTCAACTTGTGATGAATCGGGGACAAATCCTAGCAATCCTTGTTGCTCACGTGTTCGGTTGTAGAAATGAACAGCTAAAAAAGGATCTGGAGCTGGTGCATGCCTATGATAGATGTATTCTTATGTGAACAAAGATTTTGAAAAGGAATGCCCACAAAAAGTGAAGTGAACAAAATTCCAAAGTAGGAAATTAAACAAGGACAAGAAATGAAAAGAACTTGATTGATTCATTAGCTAAGAACAAAACATTATTATATAGAAGTTTCACAACGAAAGTAAGTACATGATGAACAATGTGGAACTAAATCCACATAACAGCAAATAACCCCAACTCTCTATGGATTTTACCTTACTAAAACCAATCAACTAATGGAAAAAGGCTCACAAGTAATATAAATGTCTCAGTTCCACTTATTGTTTTTAATGTGAGACTATTTTTCTCAACACGCCTTATACTTATGAGTCTCTTATTAGAATACTCTATATAACGTCTTATATGTAACGTATGTAAACTGGTTCTAATACCATGTGGATTTTACCTCACTAAAATCAATTAGCTAGTAGAGAAAGACTTACAAGTGATATAAGTGTATCAGTTTCACTCATTGTTTTCAATATGAGACTATTTTTCCCAACACTCTCTATCAAACTAAAGCATCTAACATATCAAACTACAATAGGCTCAAGCAATAACAACAAACAATGAAATACACAAAGAAAGCTACTAACAACTAAAAGACACCAATGACATGCAAGCATGAACAATGGACAATTTTTTTGAATGCACAAGAAGCAAGCATGAGCACAAATCAATTGATTGATCTTCTGTACTTGTCTTAGTCAATAACACCATTTTTGATAAATGTTCAACAAGCCCAAATACTAATCAAATTATTCACATTATTAAACTGAGTCAACAAACTGAAATGTGGAAAAACTATTAAACTAAACTAGACGGTATTCCTTTTAAAGTGTAGAAATATATGAAAGAAGTATGGATTAAGTGGTTAACTAAGTTAAGTGTTAGATGAATGAAAAAAGAGTTCTATAATACCTATATTTAAGAAAAATGGAGGCATACAGAATCATAATAATTATCATACATTAAGTTAATGAATCATACCATAAAATTATAAGAAAGAGTAATTGAGCAAACACTAATACATGTAACTAAAATCACAAAAGATCAATTTGGATTTATGTCAGGCAAGTCAGTTATGGAAGTCATTCATTTACTTAACAACTAAAAAAAAAATTGAGATAAGAAAAACAACCTCTATATGGTTTTCATTGATTTAAAAAAGCATTTAATAGAGTACCTAGAAATCCAATGTGATGGGTCTTAGAAAAAAGAGTATTCATAGGATATATTGACATTATAAAGGATAAGTAATAAAGAACAATTACTGGTATTAAAATTAAAGGAGGAGAAACTAAGGAATTTCCAATAGATATAAGTTTACACCAAGAATACTCTCTAAATTCATATCTATTTGCCTTTATTCTCAATGAAATACCCATGGAAACTCAAGAAAAAATACCCTAATGTATGCTATTTGTTGATGGCATAGTTTTGGTTGATGAAAGTCAAAATAACTTCTAAATTAGAATTATGGACAGTACTTTAAAGTCTGATGGATTTAGATTGAGTGGGTCAAAAATTGAATATATGGGATATAGATTCCACCAAAATTGAAATAACCATAAAGCTATATTGCCTATATACTTACAGTTACATGATCTTAAAATTCATAAAAGCAAACCACTATATTATGTGGTTCAAATTGCTGGGTTTTACAGCATGAGCATATGTAGAAAATTAGTGTTGCTAAAATACGTATGTTTAGAAAGAACTGCAATATTATAAGGGATAGCCTAAAAAATAATCTCCTTAAGGAGCAAGTAGGAGTTGCATCTATTAAAGATAAATCACAATGTTGCTCAAAAAATTACAGTAGGAAAGGAGAATTAATTAGTGCAGAATACTAAAAGAGAATGCCTAAAACTACTTGATTAAAACTTGAGAAAAAAGATTTAAAATTATACAATTTAACTGAAGATTTAGTCATAATTAGAAATACTTAGGAGAAAAGAATTCACGTGGCCAACTCCCCATGGTGAAATTATAACTCTAATTGTTGCTACATTAAACTAAGTCAAGAAAGACAAGTATCTACACAAATAAACAATAAAAATCTTGCAAACACAAACTCCTACATATGCATTGCTAACACTAGTACCTGTAAAACCAAAAACCTATTACAACTTGTCTATAATTTTTATGATCACCACAAACACTTGCAAGTTGCAACCATCGTCAATACATTTAATAATATTAACAAAACAATACTACCCAACATTGAAGCTTTCTTGTGAAGGACAATACTACCGTACTAACACAGAAACAACACTCAATTTCAATATTTGCACAACAAAACATAAACAAAGAGTTAGAACCACTACCATTAAGGCATCACTACAAGATCAAGGATGGGAGGAGGGAAACCCTAACTCTCCCCCACACCCCCACGTCCCAACCACCACCACTACTAAGCCACTGCTACAAGATGCAACCATCCAATATGTCGGTTGCCCCTCTTCCTCCACATCCAAACCCTTCTTCCTGATTTTCTTTGAGTCTCCCTCCATTCATTCAAACTGCCACCAACACACCTCCTTCTATGTCCAGTCCCTCTCCCACTATCAACTTTGATTTTCCAACATCACCGGCCATTGTCATCCTTCCCCTACATTGTCCACATAGATTTCCCATTGGCACCACCCCTAATTCTCTCTCTTCCAATACTAGAACATCACTAGGTTGACAATGTTGGGTTTTTTGCTTTATAGGAGATGACAAGGTACCCTACAAAAGCAAGTGTAAAGTCCTATGTGTCGTAGCTACAACTACAACCCTCCTCACCCCAAGTGCTACAAAAACCCACACAAAAGATATATCACAAAAGCTTCAAAGATCCTTGCTCTCTTACACCCATTAGGGTTGCAAAGGGGAGATGAACATGTTCCAAATGAAAGGGAAGAAGGAGAAGAGAAGGGAAGGTAAAGAAAAAAAAAGGAGGGAGAGAGAGAGAGAGAACAAGAAGAAGAATTGAGAAGAGGGGAAGAAGAGTGTTGAGCATGTGAGTTTAGAAGAAAGGGGAAAAAAGAAAAGAAATTGACTAAAAAGGTTAAAAAATGGTGGAAGCAAAAAATCAAAAAAAATCTTGAGGGCACATTACATCATCTACCTACTTTCTACAAATAGACCACGTTTGCCTATCTGTTCTGCTACTTGGAATTGTATCATCAATAGTTATTTTACTATTGTCTGAGATATACTTCTCAAATTAGTACTACTATTATAGCAATTGGTTTCCTACCTCAGATTGTATCCAAGGATTAAGTTACGACTATCTGAGATATAATTATCAAATTATTGTTGTTTCTATTTTTACTACTACAACAATTGATGTTTATATTCATTTATGTATTTGTTATTTCCTATTATGTTATTGAGTTGTTATTAAATCTGTTATATTATTGAATCTATTGCAAGTTAGATGTATCAACTTGAGGAAGAGTATGAGAGTAAATGATTTATTAGGGATATTTATATATTGTGGGTCTAGTCCCACATTGATTAAGTCATGTTTTCTCTCTTATGTAACCTTGATATATAGAGATACATTTGATTATGAAATATATTCCACTTTCAACTGAATCAACTCTCTCTCATATTCTCACAGTCATGATTGTAAAAACTCAAAGAAATTATATAACAACCCTTCACCATCAATTCAACAACTAAGATTTTCCCATCCATTGAAAAGACCCCATAGCCATAACCACGGGAGAAAATTTCCAAGCCAAAGGAAACGATAGGGTCAAGCATTTCCTTCCACTAAAGCTTGTTTGGAATCACTTTTCTATCCTAAATTTTTATGTTACACACCCATAAAAAAGTGAAACTAGTTGAGAAAAGCTCTAGTTGCTTAAAATACACTTTGTAGCTTTTTGTAAAGCAATTTATCCCCAAATATTGGAAAAACCTATAATTTTGTCTCTTGCTTTTTTAATTTTTTTCATTTTGTTCATGTGTCAAGGTTTGAACACATGACCTTTGAGATGAATATTTGATATTTCACCACCAAGACCACAAGTAATTTGGCAGTCTCTTGCTTTTTCAAGTATTGTCCTCTAAACTTTCAATTACAAATAACAACGTCAATTAATGTCCTAATAACTAAATATCTCGTCAATTTATATATTTTAAAACCCTTTTTCACTTTTTCCACTTAAGTAATTTTTAGTTTTCTTCTACCTCTTTTAATCCAAGCAATTGTATCACGGCCTTTCACCACCAATTCAACAACTAATATTTTCCCAACCATCAAAAAAGCTTCATAGGTAAAAGGGAACTTTTCCAAACCTAACAATACATTTCGTGGTTTTTTTCATCCCTAACTTTTGAAAAAGCATCAAACTTTTGTCTCTCTTTTTCTAGGTATTAAACTCATAATATTCAATTACAACAACCAGTAAATATGTAGTTGGTCACATATATCTTTTCCTTTCATTTATTACTATCCATAACTAAATCTTCTGTTAAAGTATAGAATTTTAAACCTTTTTCATTATTTCTAACTAATTTTTGATCATACTCAACCTTTTTTAATGCCACTGACATTAAATAATTATCCTTTGCCTTCCTCAAACTTTCAACGAATTACAAAGAACTAATACAAATTTACGTATTGTCAATCACACTGCACATTCCAGAAGCCTAATTTCCTTCCTCCTTTCACCCTTCTTATCGCCACATCCATCTCAAAAGGGGACGATGGTATGATAAAAAACAAAAAATGCAGGAAGTAGATGAGGTAGAGGTGAAAACAAACATGTAAGGCAACAAGGTGATGAAAAAACAAAAGACACGGAAAGAATAAAGATGGAAAAGTTGATGAGTAAGTATATAAGGAGGTGACAAATGGACAGCATGGGTTGGGACAAGAGGAAAACAAAGAAAACACAATCTTTTTTTAAACAAAAAAAATGGAAGAGGGAGAAAGAAGGATGGAGAACTTATCAACTATCAGTGTTTCTTCTAACAAGGATGAAGTAGTCTTTTTTATCTCAAATAAATTACAAAAAGTTGTGAGTGTACGTGGCAGTCAACCAAGCTCATTTTTCAAAATTCCATAAGCAATAAACAGAACCACTTATCAATAAACTAGCTTTTCTAATGTTCAGTTCATTATTTGTACTACATTAATTACGTGTTATTGGGTTAATGGGCATCAATTTAGATTCATTTAAGCAATATAACTAGTAAGCCTTACAAATATGTAACCATTTGTCAATAAGCAAATAAAACAATTCACTATTCTCCACTAACCTTCAAATCTAAAAGCACCCAAACAAAATAAGTGGTTCCAAAAAGTACATAAACCCAATATTGATTAGACTGCAGCCATGTTGAGCTAGGCCAAACCAACCTTGCCAAATTTCAAACATGCTTGTAGCATGAGCATCCAAACACAATGAACTTCGATAACTTCACCAAAACTACATCGGGGGAACTAACATGACCACAATTTTGGACCATGGCTGATACCAAATTTTCATAGTTTGAAAAAAAAAAATGCCCTGATTCATTTCAAGTTCATAATAAAACTACGCACATGCTATATATATCAGGCAGCACCAGATGACTAGTGCAATCATCCAAGGAAAACTCAAAGATCTTTGCCAACAGGCAGACCTGAAAATTCTAGTGCTTTTTCACTTGTAACAACTTCATAAGTCCAATATCATTCTACTCCCTGTTAGATCTCCACTTGTTTCCACCATGCTTCAGGCTTTAGCCTATCATCAAATGCCCTAGGTTTAGTTTAATAAACACAAAAAACTACAACATGAAGACTCACTTTCAGGTTGAGTTCCATACTTCCTATGAGTAGTGACACATTCCACCAACAAGAGTGTGGTGTTACATTTTCATTAAGCTAGATAGCTAAGACTCGTAATAACACGCATTTAATGAAGGCTATAGCCTTACGGGTTCTCAATGAAGCTATTTCCTGCTGGATCATCAAGTATGAAAGAGAAGGAAGAGCTCCCCTTAGCAAAGCATCTTAACTTTGCCAAAAATTGTTCTATGGCTTCAGCAATCTGTGGGTCCAACTTCTGTGACACGAGAAATAATTCTATAAATAATTTTATGAAGAAATACGGAATCAAAAAATACTGTGATAGTCCAGTGCACCTTGCGCTCCTCCTGTAGAGCTTCCAGTCCATCTGCAGCACGCAATAGTATTCCCTCCACCTACAGTGATAAAAACAGCCTTTTCCTTTCAATAGTGAATAGTTCAACAATCCTGTATGCTGAATTAATTTATATTCAGAAAATTTGCATTAATTTTCAACTTCAATGATAAAACCAAAAGATTCAAGAAAACACTATTTCTAGTATTCTGCACAATAAATCCTGCAATAAATAAAATGAGTAAATTAAAGTTAGAAAATGAGTAAATTAGTATTTTAGTAAGAAAATAAAATGTATTGAAGGGAATCAAATAGAAATTGAGATGCTGTAGAAAAGGTTTTGCACCGATAATTAAAGGTGTCAAGTAAATAATTAGTACTTTGGTAAGAAAAAGACAAAACATGTAAGAGAATCAAATATAAACAAGATACACTGGATCAAATAGAAACAGGGTACCGTAGATAAAGTTCCACGTTGTGCCTCCGGAGGAATTTCAAAATCCAATTCAGGTATCTACATTAAAGAATATAGAGATGGGAATTATGGATAAGTAAAAGTCACATAAATCCAACATTAGCTACCAACATTCAGAGGAAAAAAGCTGATTAAAGGTAGAGAAATAATAAATAAATAATATTTTTCGTAGTCACATTTTCTACATTTCAGACAAACTGACAGTTTTGCATTGCTTTCATGTTTTGCAGAATTTCTTATTCAGGTCCCACTTTGGTAGAAATTTCTTAATCAGGTAGGTGCCTACGTATTCAAACATTTTTTGGCCAGGCAATTACACGCACAATCTACTCCTTAGCTAAGTGACAGATGCAAAACTGCATTCTTTGTTCTATGATCTGCTTTTTCAGTTTTTTTTTTCTATGTTGACATATTAATTTCAGATTTTACATGTTTTATATATTACAATTATATCTAGTTTCTAGTTAAGTTAAGAATAAATATAAAAAAAACATAATTGCATTTAGCGTATTTAATAAGCAATGATAGTGAAAAACTAATTTTACTTTTTTTGCCACCAAGGTAAATTTAACAACTGGGCATATTGCCACGTTCATGTCACAGACATCATCTATATAATAACAGCATCAAAAAAATTATTACAAAGCAATCAGTACAAAATCAACTCATTATGCCCACAAAAGGGCCAGTCTGTTCAAAGCTATTTTCTTTTGTTCATCTGTATTCTGTAGTACCATTTTTTAAACATGATGATTCTTCAATTTATATATGCCTGCATCACTCTTCAGGAGTTACTTGGTTTTCAACAGATTGCATACACATAAGGTTTTTAAGGAGCTCCTGGAGTTGCAAGGCACGTGATATTAATTCTCTATGTCACACTATTATTTGTACTTGATCACTGATTGTCAATAAAAATCATCAGATTCTTATGTCACAAGCCAAAGAATGTACCTTGATTGATGCAAAATCAGATTTTACCACCTGCCTATTGAGTATCTGCAATGATTAGTAATATGCTTCATCAATACAGTATAGCTACTTTTGCCAAAAAAAATGTACGTCTAATTAAGAGACTTCCAGCAGTGTTCAAATCCTGGTGAAAGCAAAAACCACTACGATTATTAAAAAACATTTAAGTAAGAGAACATCTAATCAAGTTGATGGTGGCTTTCAGAATCAGGTCAATTAATTCAATTAATCAAACAAATGAACCAATAGCTACAGAAACTAAAAAAAATCGCAACCAACTTTTTTGGGTGTGGATAGGGTCCTCATTTCTCCATACTCTCCACACCAAGTGCCAATCTCTTCCCTGAACTTCAAAGAAAGACCAGAAGTTAAGAGTCACTGGCTGATCAGGCTACCCTCAAGAGTACAGAGAAACAGGACCTATGCCCAAAAACTTTTGGTTGGGGATTTTGATCAAGTTGTGTTCAGAAGTAGCTTAATTAAGATGTTTGGATCAGAAATCCATGCAACCCATACGTGAATGTGCCCATGTTCATTTGAATGTGCTTGAATGGTTTTTGAAAGACAGATTTTCCATTGAAAGAAGAGCTTAAATATACATTAAGACAAGAAAAATGCAAGACAAATGTGTAAAGATGGTTTACACAATGTACGATATATGTAATGAGAGAGAGAGAGAGAGAGGACTGACCAAAATCCTTTAATGAAAGGACTAGCAAGGTACTTGTAGTCATTGTTGTGAAAGATTATGGAAAGTGGGGCACAAAACAATCAGTGATGAACGTATGACCAATTACTATTCATCAGGGTTAACAGTTATACATTGGCATTGTTTATTGAGGTTAATTGAGATACCTGGTGTAGTATGACTAACTTAAGGGGAATCAAAGAGTGAGTGATGGTGGAC
This sequence comes from Amphibolis antarctica, assembly GCA_024699675.1. Lineage (NCBI taxonomy): Eukaryota > Viridiplantae > Streptophyta > Magnoliopsida > Alismatales > Cymodoceaceae > Amphibolis > Amphibolis antarctica. Next base: position 89,496 of record JAMKPZ010000150.1, read on the forward strand.
AAATTAAGTTGATTGGCCAATTTATCTGTCATCTAGCTCAAAGGTTAGACTAAGCATTATACTAAGACGCCAATATCAAGACCAAATAAAGGTCAAGATACCCATGTTAGTTACCCCTCAATTTTAAAAATATTCTCTAACATGAAGACTATTACCCATCAGCCCATTCTAGTTATCACTGCTTAACCTTGCTAAAATTGCAAAAAGCACAACTAGTAACTCTCCATGGTTAATTTTCAAATGGAAAAGGGATTATTCATTTCTAGGATCCTTTTTCTGTTAGGACTTTACAAGGGTTCCTTTTAAATCACAATTGCATATGCTTTTTATAGGTATTCTTGAACATGGCAGTTAATAAAATAGATTCCTTCGTAAAAGCAAGTATAAGATAGAACATGTGAAATTTAAAATTTGGATCTATGTAATCAAGGAAACATAACTAAGCATCCCATAGCAACAGACCTTAGGTTCACCAGATGGAACTCGCAATTTATAGCAACAACCTCGGGGCTGAATTGCACCGGCAAACTGAACTTCATTATTCCTATAAAAGACGTACCATAGCATTAAAGCATCAAATTGGCCATAAAACGCTAGTTTGTTCGCTCAATAAACAGAAGTAACTCAGAAGTAGCCGAAGACCGTGGAAAACAAACAGTATGAAAATCTCGAATACCTTTCATGGCAATGAGGGCACTCGAACGCCATCAAAACAACCTGGACGCCCAACGCAATCAGAAAACAGAAAAAAAGGACAATACGCAAATTCCGGAAAGTGATCCCATCTTCTTCACCTCGCGGAAATAAGGTATCCGAGTTGTAAGGAACCGAGTGATTCCCTGCAACCACATCGAGCTTAGTCCCACTGGTCAATCCATGTCCCATGAGTCATTTTCTCTCTCTCTCTCTCTCTCTCTCTCTCTCTTTTACCGGAAAACAGTTCTGGTACTCACGTTCACGCCGCATCGCATGCAGAGGCTCTCGACTGCGTAGAGGAACGACGTGGTCTCCCCCTCCCCGCATACGGTCTGGGCGGCGTCGCCGACATCGACGATCGTGTCCCCGGCGTGCGCCATTTCAGAACCCTAGAGATTGGCGTGAGCCAGAGCCGAGGCGTCGAAGCTGTTGCCGTGTGGAAAGCAGTGCCGCGGCAATGGGATGGGAGAAGAACGCACGCACGACGGCTTACCCTGGAAAAGTCTGGAGATGAGTATAGCGTGCGTTGAGCTGACAAAAAACGTTTTACGCATCAAAACTTAAAAGTAAAAAAATAAAAAATAAAACAAAGAAGAAGAAGAAGGTTCGCAGCAAATGGTTAACAAAAAACAAACCGTATAAAAAAACGAAAAAAAAAAAAAAACCAAAAAACGAAATCAAAAACCGTTAAAATGTAAAAAGTAACGTTAACAACAAAATGTTGAAAAATACAACAAAACAAAAGGTATAAAAAATGTTCATAAATAAAAACGTTAACAAATTAACCTTACCAAAATATTCAAAAAACGTTGACAACAATTGAAAATTAACGTTAACACGACAAAATGAAAAAAAAACCTCCACTAAAAATTATACGTTAAAAGAAAAACTTTAAATAAAAAACTCTACCTAACAATAAAAAAAAAATTTAAAAAGTAAAAAACCTTGGATGTTGTATTCATCGACGCTTTATCGCCAACAAAACCTCGTATCGTCGGTGCATTACTAAATCGACCTTTAGATTAACCAATATCACTTTAGAGCAATATATTCATTTGTATATGTTGGAAATTTTAAAAAAATTTAAAATCAAAGAAAAAAATGGAAAACAGACTTTTTTGTGATATGAAAATTTTAGACAACATTATAATAAAAGGAGATAACTACGATGGCAATAGTAAATAGCTACGATTATATCAAAAGATGTTTGATATGATGGTGAGAAATCTCACAAAGTCAAGGAAAATAAGTTGAAAATAATATTTACGAAAAGTCATGATTTTTCTGGTCTTAAGGTAATAAATATCTGAAAAAATAATTTATACGTACAGATGAAAATTCTGAACTTTTTTTAGAATCTCCATTATGTGCAAATAATTAAAAATTTAATTTTTTTTTCTAGATATTCTTTTTCCACGATTTCTAATGACATATACCTCTCATAATTTATTTGACATTCAAACTAACAATAGTTAATCATTAAACCAATTTTTAGATCAATGATTACTAAACCAATCATTTTTTTAGAGGCAAATGTTCCTTTCAACCTTGTAGTCAATCCTATATAAGGCTACAGGCATATGATACGTCACTTGTGAGTGTTAATAATTGACATTTTGTGTGATTGATGTTGTCCACTTAATAAAGATGGTAGAACAAATTTAACTGTCAATCTCTATTGATCTTTATAGAGTAAAGTATCTCTCTTTAACTTGAATTTTAAGAAAAACATAAATTCTTCTTGGATCTCATAAGTGATTGATATGAAAACTTAAAGGTACATGATGTATCATGTATAAGTATGAACCATTGATACTTTCCAACAATGATGTCATTTGCTGCAAATAAGGTCTTACATGGATATAAGGAAAAACTCTCAATATGTACCCTCAACCAGCTAACCTTATTTTCCAACTTGCTTAGCAGTGCATTGATTTTCTTCAAAAAATTTAATATGAAGTATTTTAACTTTGTCCTTTACACCTGTCCAACTATATCTACTTCATCTATTGACATCTATTTGAAATTGGTTGAGTCTGATACCAACTTTCAATAGTTTTTTTTTTTTCACTTTCTATACATTGATTGGTAATGGTAACAAGCGATTGTTGAATTTAAATAAATGGTAAAATAAGAAGTAAAAAATTAATTGCATTTGAGAGACAAGTCACTTCTCAGCTACGTTTTGCAAAAAAAAACAAACACCCTAATCGGATCATCACTTAATACATATTTTTTAAAAAACGCTCCGATTATCCGACCCGATTAAGAGTCGATACGTTGCGCGCGCTCTCTCTCCCCCTATTTATTGCCAAAACCTCTCGATCGGTCGGTGAGCCTCTCCTTGCCGCCAAAACCTGTCGATCGATCGGATCGACTGAGGATATCGAAAGGGAGGGAAAGAGATTTAGAACGAGGAAGCTGGCGAGGGAGAGGTAGTCAAGCACGGATGGGGCATGGCTCCAAGAAGAAGAAGAAGCGAGGAGGCGGTGGCGGCTGCAAGGGGAAGGGCAAACAACAGCCCAAGGATCTCTTCGCTCAGGATGGCCAGGAACTCTTGTCCGAGGAGCTCATCGCACTGTAAGATTCCTATACTTGTTCCTTGACTAGCATTTCTCGTTTTTCCTCTCGTCTTTATACCATAATATCTCACGGAGCTCGTGGTTTTAAGACACCTTTGTTTTGGATAATTCGGAGTCGCTCTTGCGTTTCTCTGTTAGCTTGACAGGAATTACTGAAGTTCAAAGTCACACGGGGCAAAAAAAGAAGAAGTCATATGGGGCTTTCTTAACCAGTAAGATAACCTTTTAGGGGTCAGTTTGTGTAGATTCGCAGGACAGCGAATTATAGAATTAAGCGAAAGGAAATTAGCATAAATTAGAAAATGCAGATAATATTTTTCTACCGATCAACTTTTTTAATGTCCATTCGTTTTCCGGAATTCAAAGAAAATTAAATTACGAGCGTTTGTGTAAGCTTAAGAATACAAAGGAAAGCAAACCACTTTATCCTAATTGCTATTTTTTTTAAAATGAAATAAATATTATTAATTTATTCAAGTAGTATTTATTTGATAACCCAAAACATAACAAAAATATGTCCACTGAAATTGAAAACATAATACTACAACAACAATAATAACAATTCATGTCATAATCCCTTTTCGTAAAGTCAAGTACATGAATCTCTTTTTTCCAAGTAATATAAGTTAGATATATATTAGGATGATACGAAACATAAATATTATACTAACAAATTGAACTGTTATAATACAAAATACAAGTTTTTGTAATGTAATGTACTAATGCCATACCAAATTTTATTTAAGTTTACATTTACATAGTAATATCATTATAATAATTAATAATAATAGTGCGTTATATTAATTTAATATCATGGCCATGTTAATGGACATGTATGAAATAACAATTACTAGTGTTAAAACTATAAAAGGAGAAACTAAGGAATTTCCTATAGGCATAGGTTTATACCAAGGGTCCCTCCTAAGTCTGTATCTATTTGTCTTGGTTGTAGATGAAAAATAACCAAAAAAATTAAAAGTGAAATACCTTGGTGTATGCTATTTGTTGACAATATAGTTTTAGTTGATGAACATAAGTCAAGAATTAGTTTTAAATTAGAATTGTAGAGAGACACCATAAACGTGGGCTTACTTGCGGGTCTCAATGGTCCCATAACTTATGGTTTTGTGCAGTGTGTCATATTTTGTTTCTTTCATTATCTCTTTTGTTTTTATCTGTGGTCATTCTTTCATTTTACTATTCCAAGTGTCTCCCTTGAAACCCATTTTCATCAATTTTGGTTTTGATTTTAGTTTGTCTAAAACTTGCATAGGCATCTTTATTTTATCATCATCATTGTATTCCTTTTTTTGGCTTCTAAAAATCTCCTCTTTGATGTCAACGAATTTTGAATGACATTGTCAACCTGAGAGTTGGGAGTGACATCATCTCTCTAGGAACCCTCCTTGATCAAGAAAGGAGAATAGATGAATGTGTTTTATGCCCTAGGGTTAGTGAATTGGGGATTGGTAATCATTATATCATTTCATGGCGATATTTATTTATTTTGGTCAATTTATTCCACTTCCATGTCTTGAAAGAAAGTCAGAAAGATGTAGTGTGGTGAGTGAAGTTGAAGATTTCCAAAGATGATGCTCTAATTATATATTACATGACTGGATCAACTTTTTTGTGTGAAGAGGCAAAGAAATGCAATTTATTTGTGAACCTATCATATTTAGCTTGCCCAACCTTTCCTTTTCCCTTTTTTTCATAAGATATGTTGATTCTGAATGTATTCTAATTACATTCAAATGATGGATCATGGATTTTCTTCAGGTAAGTGAGCTTTTTTTTTGTTTCATGGTGAATTTTGCTGTAAGTACCTTATAGGAGATGAATGTTGTTTGATCTTTGAGTGATTTCCTGCTAAAGTTGGGTTCATCCTGCCTCTCATAAAAAAAAATTGACTCATTGGTTAAAATGCTATGATGTTTTGATATGTTTATAGCTCAGATAGAATTTTGTGTCGTCCATTATATTTGTTCTTTCTATCTATGAGCATAAAATGTAGGGTTTAGTATTTACCCTGCCTTTGTGTTGCCTGCAAGCTATTAATCCTTTATACCTACCATGATATAAAATGTTGGATTTAGTATTTACCATGCCTTTGTGTTACATGTAAGCTATTAACCCTTTATACTTGCCAGGAACAATTTGGGTATTGTGACTATGATTCTGTTTTTGATTTCCAGGGCTGCAATATTCCAAGAAGATTTTAAGATACACTCCCAGCCACCCCAACCCCACCTTCTCGTAAATCTTAGGTACAAAACTTATTATTTGATACTGACTTATTCTATACATTATCTCTAATCTTTCAGTTTTGTCTTATTTTCAAAATATGAATTGGGAATGTAAATAGGCCTCACTCAGATGTGAGAGGTTATGAAAATCAGGATGTCTCAGCCATCCTCTCAGTAAGGTAATTTTCTAGACGAGCACACATCTAAGGTGATATAGAAAGCTTGAGACTTTGTGAATTTTGTTTCTTTTTAGGTGTTTGCCAGGATATCCATACAAATGTCCCAAATTACAAATTGTGCCGGAGAAAGGACTCAATCAAGAGAACATTGATAGTCTTCTTTCTCTTCTTCTTGATGAGGTTAGGATCATCTATTGTTCCGTGTGCTCTTTCCTTCGAACATGATGGTTCTTTCCTTTTATATTTTTCTGTGTTTAGATTTGAGTAATTCCTTATTAAGAATATGCATTGGCCATCCTATTATCCTTAAACTTTAAGTTGCGGATAAGCTAATTTATTTTTTCTATGCTGTAAAAGGCTAATTATTAAATCAAAATGAAGATACAAAAAGTGTTTATGAAGTGGATAAGCTAAACAAAGACATAAAGTGAAAATAATATAAAACTCAGGCCAAAAGGACAAAATATCTCAAGACATAAGTTGTGATAATCTTTGGCTTTGCACTTTGGTGGTTAGACATAAGGGTTCGCTTGGGAGTGCTGCCCTAATGTTTGGTTCAGTTCAGATTTGAGAGAGAACTGCCCTAACAGGGGCCAAAATAACATTTTTTTGAAAGAAGATAGGGTGAGTTCTTATTTCAAATGAGTCCTCCAAGTACAGAGCTGAATAAGATGGTTAGACCAAAAGAACAATTTTCATTTGGATTCTTTTGTACGTTCAATGCATCACTGGTTCTGATAATTGAATTAATATTGCTCTTTGATTTAAATATTTTTTCATAAATGTGTTACCAGGCTACCTCCAATGCTCGAGAAGGGCGTGTTATGATTTTTAATATTGTAGAAGCTGCACGGGAGTTCCTTTCTGAAGTTTTCTCACAACAGGAACCAAACGAATCTGTATGTTCACTCATCTTTTTAACCACCATATCCTCATTTCATTCTGCATCTGCATTCTCTTCTGCTCTATCTCCATTCTTTTCCGCTTGTGTTTTTGTGATCAAGTGGATTTGTTTAATTCTGGATTCTGATTATAACTAACGTGTGAATTCTGTAGTAATTTTGCTTTTGGCAGGATAACTGAAATTTTCCAGATTTTTTAATTAATAAAGTAGTTATATTTGTGAGAAAAACAGATGAAATAGAAATTGAATCCCATATTAGAAGGAATGCTTATCTTTTATGTAAACAAAGCATTATCTACCCTTGCCAAAATCATTTTGTTTTCACCTCTTTCACTTGTCTTGCTATTGTTGTTGTTTGGTCTGTGGCCTTGCGTGTGGTCATTTTGTTTGCTTATTTGTTTTTCTTTATCCTCTAGATAAGTTTGTACCTGATCCTGGTTTTCTTTTTTGGATACTTGACTACTGCTCAAAAAAGCACAAGGCAGTATCAAACCCATGTTTGTTGAGGTTGCCTGGGTGCCTCAGTGTTTTGATTTCACCATGGATATTTTAGTTAAGAAATAAACATAAGTTAATGTGCCACCCTCTCCACAATGCCCAACACATGGTGTGCACAAGTACCAACTGCTGCTGTTTGGAGTTTTGAAGCTTCCTTTTAAAGGAATTTTCTAAAACTCTGCTGAAAATGATCCAGATTGCTAGACATAAGCTCTCCTTGGAAGACATCAGCCACACTTGCCACCTCTATCAATCTGTATCAAAAACTTTTTGTTGATTTGGATCAATTTCCCAACTAACCAATCCAATAAACCTAGATTATTGGTATTGGACAGGATTTGATTGAGATTTCTGTTCATATTGGTGAAATTTTGACAATTTTGGTTCTTATTGATAAAATTTTCATCATATGGTTGAAAATTTGATTGAAATTCATTGATTTGGTTGCAAACCTTCTCTAACTTGCCTACCTTCTGCAACTCTACCTTTCTCCTCTCTCAATTCAATCTCCAAGGGATTTTCTCCTTTGGATCTTCTCCAAGTCTACTCTATTCTGATTTTTTTTTTCATTTTCTCTTTGATTTATAGATTTTTAACTTATGATCTGTACCAGAATGCTTATTTAGCTATAACTCCATTTAATTGATGTGTTTTAGGATAAATATCAAGTTCTATTTTAATTATTAATATTCACTGATATGTATTATGTACAATATTTTAATTATCAAAAAATGCATAAAGATTAAATTTAATCTGTTTTTTGCATGTCATGCCCTACTTTTCCTAAATATTTAAGTCAAAATTCTTGGTTTTTCAACTGAAATTTTATGTTTCTATGTTTTTGCATCATCTCCACCAAAATTTTCACTAATACATGATGTCTCCTTTTTCCTTGGGATTGATACATGATCAATATTAAATGCTATTGATTGCACAAAGATTTTGTAATGTTTGGACTAGCCAATCTGGTCCATTGTTGCAACATAAAACATTTGAGTTTAGATGTTGGGGTTCCTTTGATAATTTACTTATCTTTTCTTGCTATGAGCTAAGATCTCACCATCTGGCAATCTCCTCACCAATCACCTTCTTTCAATCCAGATGATGTGTTCTTCATAGTCTAAGGAGCTTTTGAGTTTGTTGGTGATGAACTTTACTGAATTTGATTGCCTAATCCCTTTAAACCTAGATGTGCACACTTGAATAAAAGATGATCGTTAGATTTATGGCATATTATAATAGTAGAGGGTATTTAATGTAAAAAGTCACTAGTTAGTACAACAAAGCCTTTTTTTTCCTGCATGCCCTTTGACCTTCTATCCATCCCCTCTTCCCAACAAACACGCTCTATATTGTGTGACCCTTCTCATTTTTGCGGTTTTCTTTTACAATGCCACCTTGTTGCCAACTTCCTTGGAAGAAGCCTTCAGTGCCTACCTTCAAGTTCAGATAGGAGTTGTGGGTGAAAGAGTTTAGTGGATTCTAGGGTTTGCAATATAGTTGATGAATGAAACACGAAGTTCAATGCTCCATTCTCTGACTTGACTTCTTTATTGTAATTACTAAGGTTCTATACACTGTTTTGGCTACGTGACACCATGGTTCTACATGTGACCCATGCGTGTGCATATGGTTACAAAATGATCACATCTGTCTTATCTCACCCTTTACATCGACTTAATACAAAATACTAGGAAAATTCATCAAGAGGGCCTTATGTTTTTGGTAGACCAATCTATGGCTTTGGCAGGAAGTACTAGTTCCACGTTCTCTATGTTGGGCCCTGTTTTGGAGTTTTGGTCTTGCTTTGATTCATTCACATCAACTTCCTCCCTATTCATTGGAAGCTTGTCCTCAAAAGTAAAGTGGGAAAATTTGTTCATGAATTCTCGATAATCCTCCTAAGTCACTTCAATAGCTTTTTCCTCTAGCCATTGAATGAGAAGTTGATTGCCCATGTGCTCCCTTTTGTTGATCAGTCAAGCTCTTCTTCTGGTTACAAAAATTGTCTACATGGTTTTGATCCAAGCTCTCTAGTGGCTCTCTATGGTGCTTCCTTAATTAGGAGACAAGAAAGGTGGATGGACTTTGGCATTTTCTGGTAGCTCCAACTGGTAGGTGACCTCCCTTACGTGCTTACTGATCTTGTCAGGTCTATAATGCCATTGTTGCAGCTTTTGTGGTATCCTGGGGTGGATCATGAACTACGCATATGGTTGTAATTTGTCATAGATCTAGTCATTGACTTTGTACTGTTGATCCCTTTAACCCTGATTAGAAAGCTGCTTCATTTGATTCTAGGCATGATGTAGGTGATGCTTCAAAAGCCTGAGGATCTAGTCTCTTGCTTGTGTTTGTTGGGTGATTACCTCCACCTTAATGGTTTTTAAACATAAGTTAGAAGGGTGGGTGGGTGCATACCATAGACAACTTGAAATGGGGTGGTGCTGGTGACCATATGATAGGAAATGATGAAGAAGTATTCGGCCCATGGTAACCACTTGACCCATTTTGTTGGCGTGTAGTGGTAGTCTAGTAGAAACATCTTAAGTATGTTTGCTTTAGTCGTTTGTTTGTGAGTGATATACTGAACTCATGTACAATTTAATGTGCATTTACTTGAAGATCTTTTGTCAAAAATGGCTTGTGAAAATGACATTTTTATCGCTAACAATGGAAGTCAACATGCCATGAAGCTTCACCACATTCACAATGAAGACTTGGGCTATAGTCCTCATTATATAGGGATGCTTTAGCAACATGAAATGGTTGTACTTCCTATCAACTACAACTAGGATGATGGAGAATCCCTTGGAAATAGGAAAGCTTGAGATGAAATCCATTGCGAGATTGTGCCATGGATGTTTGGGGATGGGAAATGGTTGGAGGAGGCCTGTAGGTTTGAGATGGGTTGGCTTTACATTGTTGACAAACTCTACATTCTTCGATGAACTACTTTATGTCTCATGTCATTCCTTGCCAGTAGAAGTTTATCCGAATTGCTGTTAGGGTTTTCTTGTAGCTTGCATGTCCATCGATACTTGTATTGTGGGCCTCCTTGATGATTTTGTGTTATGACCAATCTTCTATGTAGCACTATCCACCCCTTCTTGAAAAGCAATCCATTCTTGACCATGTACTTCTACAGATCCAATCTTCCTTCTTTAGACTCTTGAAGCTACCCTTTTAAATAATCATCCTCTTCAAATGCAACTTGAATTTCTTTCAACCATGTAGCTTGTGAGCCACACTTCACATTGGCTTCCACTATAGGGGGTAATGTGACAATGCATCTGTAGCTTTGTTGCAATGTGCTTTCTTGTATTCAACCCTGAAGTTCAAGTCCATGAATTTGCCTATCCACTAGTGTTGATCCTTTGTGTGGAGCCATTGGTCTAGTAGATGCTTCAAGGTCTTGTGGTCTGTACATATTATGATTGTCACATCAATTAGATAATTTCTTTACTTCTTGATAGTGAAGGAAAGTGCCTCTAGTTCCTTTTGATACATTGCTAGTTTCTTTTGTCATTTTATAAGTTGCTTATTGAGGTAAGCAATCGGTTGCTCCTCTATATAAGTACTTCCCCCAACGTAAATCTACTTGTCACATTCAATCATGAAAGACTTGTCATTGAACCCCAAAAGTGCACTTCCCCCACTTTCTCACAACTATTGCTTCTTTGTTAAGGATAGTACCTTTCCCACATGTTCTAGGTGATATTGCTAGCTTGAGTTGTATATGAGGAGGTCATCAAAGAATACTACCAAAAAATTTCATAGATATGGTCAAAAGACCTCGTTTATTAATGCCGTTTGACCCTAACTTGGTGGTATTCAAATTGAAGATCCAGTTTTGAATAGTAGTGGTTGTCAGCTAGTTCATCTAGGAGGTCATCTACCAAGGGAATCAAGAACTTATCTTTAATAGTTTTTTGATTTAATCTTCGATAGTTGATAGACATGCATGATTCACCGTTCTTCTTCTTCAGTACATGCTTCCTTGGATTTTCACTTGCAATTAACATATCCTTCTATTTTACAAAAAATAATTACTATTTGTAGCTTTAGTGCAAATTATATGTAAATCATGAACCATATTTGATTTCATGTTTTCTTTGTTATAAACCCAAATTGCAGGCTCCAACCTCAGCCTCTGGTGAGAAGGATGACTTGCTTCATGGTGATGTGCAGATTACATGCAGTGAGAGTGGTCATTCTGAAGAACCTTTTGTTTTTGGGGTGCATGATCTGTTTAGTGATTTATGTGGTGATAATGGGTCATGGCATCAACGCATTGGTACAGTTGTTAAAGATGATTACAACAATATATCAGAAAGCAATGTTGCAGCTAATAATAATGATCAGCAAAAAGTAGTTGCAGTGAAAAACTTAGAAAATTTTAGTGTTGAGCATGGTGCCGTGGGATTGCATCAGTATTGTGATTCTCTATCTACCACTGTATATGCTAGGAATGAAGCTCAAAAGCCATCTCTATCAGCGAAATTAAATGTTGTTGAGGAAGACACTGGTGAAGATGGTGAAAGTGCATCATCCAAGGTATCCAATTCATTGTGGGTGCACTTATTTGGAAAGAATACCCATTATTTTATGCAAGGGCATCATGCTAAAACAGTAACATACCCTATACACCTTGCAAAGAATTATACACATGGGTTTTATTTTTGGATGCAAGTCTTTTATTGTTGTATTTCTTTTCTTCTCACCATATGCAGTTTCATTGTTAACTAGATGTCATTCTGAATCTTCATGTGGAGTTGAGGTTGCATACCAAATCTAATTGAGCCTCTTGAATACCCTAAATGGATTGGACCTTTTAGAATTTTATGCACTCAACACATATTCTTCTAGTGCATGATCAATTATTATGAACAAATTTGTTTTACAAAAAAGCTTGTGCATGTGATGTGGTATTGGAATTAAGTTTTTTGTCTTCTTGTGAGAACACACTCATTGTGCCATAGAAAGTGATCTTCAGAGTGGATAGTCAAAAGGAATTATAATTTTAGGTTTTTTCTGAAATAGGAATAGATTGAATTTTAAGAATAGATTTAAATAGGATTAGATAGTCTCCTTAAAAAGGTTTTTTGATATTACAAGGGAAATGTATGAAAGAATATTCTAGTGTCAAAACTATAAGAGGAGAAATTAAGGATTTCCTGTAGACATAGGTTTACACCAAGGATATTCCCAAAGTCCATTATGCTCGTCTTGGTTATGGATGAATTTAACATAGAAATTCAAGAAGAAATATCTTGGTGTATGTAATTTGTTGACAATTTTAGTTGATGACAGTAAGTTAGGAATTAGTTTTAAATTAGAATTATGGAGAGACACTTCAAAGTTCAAAGAATTTAAATTGAGTAGGTCAAAAATTGAATATATAGAATGTAGATTCAATGAAAATAAAAAATGAAAAATGTATATACTTAAAACGGCCATAAGATCCATAAAAGTAAGACTTTTAAATACTTAAGATCTATGATAAATGGTAACAGTGAAATTACCTAGGATGTTATTCATAGGATTAAAGTAGGATGGATGAAGTGGATAAATGTTTTTAGAGTATTATGTGGTAAGTGATTACTCTTAGAATTAAAAGGAAAATTTAATAAATCTTTTATTCATTCAACTATATTTTAGACTCAGAATGTTAAGTTGTAAAGTATGAGCATATGCAAAAAGTTAGTGTTGCTGAGATGCATATGTTTAGATGGATGATTGGCTCATGATTCAAGAAAATTCTATAAAAATACTATTTGTTTAGGTATACTTTCTTCCTCCATTGCTGATCACATCAAGCTACTCTATAACGATGGCCCTAAGGCCTTTCTCCTTTTCCATTCCCTGTTTTTTATATGTTTGTTTTCTCATTTCCTTTGGGGGTGGTTGAAACTATGGAGAAGGTTTTTAGAAGATGGCCATGGAAGGGAAGCCATGACCATGGGCTTCACCTGTTAAATGGTCTAATAGGCAGAGATATTTGGGCATTAGATCACTGTAGATAGCTCTTTTATGCAAATGGTTATGGAGATGGAAAATGGAGGAAAATTCTCATTGCATCAGCATTTGGGTGGACTAAAGTGATTTTACAGTAGGACTTTGTTGATGAGTATATCTGTCACAGGGTAGGCGAGCATACAGATTGATTTCTGGAATGATAAATGGCTGGATGGGGATCCTATATCAAATCGCTACTTAGGCATCCTTCAGCTGTTGAGACAGAGAATCTTGAGTGTGTGAGAGGCAGTTGAATGGGAAGCAGTGGCTGTGGACACTTGATCTCTGCAGGAATTCCTTGGCTCATGACCTAGAGCTGAATTTACTTCTCCAGACACTTGATCTCTGCAGGAATTCCTTGGCTCATGACCTAGAGCTGAATTTACTTCTCCAGGCACTTGATAGTTTATACAGCCAGACCTCCATCTGGAAATGAGGATGAGGTTCTCTGGTCTTTACATTTGTCAGGAAAATTCGCAATGGCTAACTGCTACAAGTTGCTAAAGAGGGGTAGATTACGGAACAAGTAGCAAGGATAGATTGTCAATTGTGTTTGCTCAAGAAAAATCTTTGGTTTTGTTGAATTGTTGTTCAAAATATTTCTTCAAATGTGGTCATGGTTTATGATCGAGGAACTTCTAACCACCTTTTTGTTGAAGCTCAAGAATGGGGCCAAACTCAAGGATTTTTACCATGGTGTTTGTCATTTTCTTGATGACATATCATGTTTTATAGTGCCTTGCATCAAGGAGTGGTCTATTTGGCATGTATCCAATCATCTGTTGTTTCTTTGGTTTGATCATGGGTTTCACGGTTACAAAAATCCATGGTATTGGTTTGCTTCCAAAAATTAACAAACGTTGCTGACATGCCAACAACATGACAAAGGGGTTAATGTTAGGTAGTGCAAATTTCAGTGGTATGTCTGTGGTTTCATGTTGTGTTATTTGACACATTAATTGTTTTGAAAATCATGGGACAATTTCAATCAACATTTTCACTAGTCGATCCAACATATTTGTCCCCAGTTTGTTCTTATGATTGCCTTCTACAGCTCATTCCCCTCAACCCATACCTCTTATTCCTATTGGTGGAGGTTTTTTGAATATGATTGGGTGGGATCATTGACTCTCTTTGTCAAAATTGCAGAAGTTAATATACAAGTAACTAGTAAGACTTTTCCTTTGTCAAAAAACATTATCACTTGATTCTGCATATTAACAATAGAACAAATGCTTTAACATTATCAGGTTGGATTGCAATAAGAACGAATTTCTAGTTCTTGTAAATATAATTTTTATTTAAGAAGGTTTTCAAACTCTTTGCAAAAAAGGTTATCATCCTTGATCCATGCTCTAGCTTTGTTGTCTCATGACACCATGTAGTATTCCAGTCTTGGTTTGATTTTCCTCCACAATTGTTTTGTCACATAATGTTGGTTCATGTTATTTTTAGTTGGTGTTAAAGGGAGGAGATGAAGAAGAGGTAGATAGTTGATTGAGTGAGAGTGGTTGGGAGGAGTGTGATGGCTAGAGTTCCCTCTGATACCATGTGAAGAAATAAGAAGAAAAAGATTGATGAAAGATTGGATATATTTCATTTATGAACGTAAATTTCTTTATATAGATATTACATAAAGACAACAACTATTGCTAACTAATGTAGGACCGAACTCACTCACAACACAATGTAATACTCACTTAACTTTAACAAAACCATTCTAAACTTATTATCAAGGGACTAAATGATTTTCTTGTTATGGTTGGTGAGATATACATATTCCAACTGTTTTAATAAAATATTATTTTGTTGGTTATGTTTTGATGTGAAATCTTCTTTATCAACTCAATTGTAGGATTTTATTGGTGACCAAAGAAGTGGAATTGAAAATAGTGGTCTCAAAGGACAAACCTCAGTTTTATTACCAACACAAGAGGATGAATGTCATGATGAGAAAAAGGATATATTTATGGTCTTGTACTTTGTGCCTTGTCCAACTTTTAAAGTGAGGATTGCCCAGAGGATTATGATTATTGGCTTAATTCTATTTCTGTTTAATATCAGGCCTATCTACTTCATCTTGCTCGCTCAAGTAAAGGACCACTAACACTGGCTTTTGCTGATATCACTTCTGAGGCTTCCAATTTAGGGGTATGTGGTTTCCATTTTTCACCTAAGAAATATCTTGGATTTGTTCATAAAGAAGAAATTCATATTGGAATGTTGGTTTTATCATTAGCCTTTTGTGATGACCAGATGCTTTCAAAGAGGGCACGTGATCTTGCTGCAGAGCAACCTTTGAATTTCAATAAAATTTTCAATAGTGCATTTCATCAACAATTGGTTTGGAATTTTCGTTTATATTGTTAGCACATGATTTTGTTCTTAAACATTGTATGATGCTAGTTGCGTGGTTCTCCATAGGTTTCCTCTCAAATTTCAGAGGACAGTGCTTCTGTTTCCAATTCTCGCTATCTTTCTGATTTTGAGGAAATCCGTAGTTTAGGTAAAAGACCTTTCTTTTAACTTTTTATGAGGTGCATCTACCTAATGAATTTTTTACTAGTTGTTGAATATTTTTTTTAAATTGGATCATAATGTACTAAACTCTTGAAAAACAAAATCACATAAATGCAGTTCGTCTAATAAAAATGAGAGTAATGCCAAGAGGTGGCAAGAGTATACTGAAATTTAGTTTCTAATAAGGATAAAACTAAATGGAAGAAATACCTTATTTGATAGCAGGTTTTGCAACCAAGATTGTATGAACTAATAAAAATTCATGATTCAACCAAATAAAAATGTACGATTAGTTTCTTGAGAGCTGATGCAATAATGTTTCAATTCATAAAAAATTTCTACCGTTTCTTTAAAACTGTATATATGCAGGTCCCATTGTTTACCCTATAATGTCATTGTCTAGGGTTCAAAGGCCTAGAAAGGAAGGGGCTTTAGGTATTTGAGATCTGGCAATGACAAGGAAATGGTTATGGTGTCTAGTAGAGGGTGGGAAATTTGAGTGCATGTTATGGTACAAGACCATTGCTAGTTATCTACCATATGAGGTTTTAAGCCCTAGGAGTGAGGTGAGGTTAGGGATGTTGTTGTGGTGATCCAAGTAGTTTGATGGGCTTGTGGGGGTGTGTGGGTGATGGGAAATGGGTGGAGTTCTAGAGAGGTGGGTGGTTGTGTGACCATCTTCTAATAGTTTTTTTGAGAACACGATAAATGGGTGGAAGTGGAATGATGCATTAATAAACATTAGGACCTTTATATATAGAGGTCATTAGAGTCTAAATGGATCCTTGTATAAATTCCAAGTAGTATTTTGTTGTAAGTTTAATCCCATATTATCTATAAATAGAGGTTTTGTGTTATCATAGTTAAAAAATTTCACCTTTTTCTTATTGTAAAGGTGTAGGATCCATTTAGAATACTTGGTTATTTTTGTATCTATATCTTTGTAATTATGTACATTGCATCATTATAATAACACATCCTCTTCTATTCTCAAGTTGGTATCAGAGGTAGGGTTAGGGTTAATCACCCGATCAACCATCGTCACTCTTCTCCTCCATGCATCCCTCATCCATAATATCTCGCCTCTTTTGAAGAACCCCTCTTCCATGCAGTTAGCTCTATCTCATTGCTGTCTTGCAATGAGCGGGTTACTTGAGGATACCCATTAAACAATCCTCTGTCGTTCCTTTCCCTTGTTCTCCACCATCTCTATGGATGGTTAGTCGCCCCTGATAAACTCATAGACCAGAAAGTTGAATGTCATTGACTCATTGGCATAAAGTTAAACAAGTTCAACTATCATTATTGTGATGCGAGAGCATCACTTGATTGAAGATGTGCTGGATGTGAAGGTGAAGGACTATGTGGCGTGGTGAACCTTAGACCATGCGGTCATCTCTTGGATCCTCAAAAGTGTTAAGGAAAATATCGCTCAGAGTATCTCTCACCTTTAATTGGCCAAGCGGGAACGAGAGACCTTGCATGTGACCTATGCCAATGATCAAAATATATCCAGGGTTTGTGAAGTGTATGAGCACCTCTTCTCGTGCAGGCAAGGGGACTTGATGGTGCACTCGTATTACAGTCGTATTTGTTCCCTCTTGGATGAGCTCAATATCCTTCAACCTTGTGTCATTGACATCTTTGTGTAAAAACACTATAGGGAAGAGTTAGGGGTTGCACTCTTCCTTGTTGGGCTTCACCAAGACCTGTCTTCCTAGATTTGTGGGAAAATTCTTGTAGCCAACTCTATTCCCTTTTTGTAAACCACTTTCAACAAAGTTCTTTGGGTTTCCATCATTACTCTCAGTCTGATTGTTAAAGTTGTGGCTTTGATAGCTATCTTTGGATAGTGCAATTCGTGTGATTCTCATTAGAACTTTGGCTTGTTGCTGTGTGGACAAGGATGCAATGGTGGAAGATAGCAAACTTCGTGCATTTACTATGAACAAAAGAATCATCTGTTTGATTAATGCTAGGATAAATTTAGGTGTTTGACTGTTGCTCCCTTTACTCACTTAGCAACGATGGAACTAGCCCCAGATCCTACTGTATCACCCTTTGTTGAAACATCTACTTATTCTGTTGTTCCTCATGCCCAATGTATGGTGCAAGTTTCCTAGGAAAATTTTAATGAACTAATGATTCTTTGAATACAACAAAATGGTCATGCAATTGCAACTCATGTTTTATCCACTGGTATGCAAGCTCTTTCTCCATCCAGTTATAATAATTCTTGGATAATTGATTTGGGAGCATCTTATCATATCTCTGGTAATCACACCCTCTTTACTTACCTAACAGAGCTTTCTAATATTAATTCTGTTGCTCTTGTTGATGGGTGTAGTTGTCTTATTTCAAGAGAATGGACTACACTTGTCAATCCAGACATTGCTCTTGACAAATTTTTGTATATTCCTATTTTTTCATCAATTTATTATCCATTAGTGCTATTATAAAACAACTATACTGTTCAGTACCTTTTACCCATTTTATAGCACTTTTATCCATCAGTACCTTATACCTTAATCGAGGTCGTAATGTATACATTTTTGCCAAAGATGTTATTCTGCAAGGGCTTACGTCAGTGGCCACCTTAAGTGATCCCTACTTGCTATAGCAATGTTGCCTAGGTCATCCTTTTCTTGGCAAGATACACAAAGCCTTACCTTCGGTTTCTATTGGTTCTTTTAGTTGTTAGTCTTGTATCATAGGTAAGAAATTTTATGCTACTTATAAGAGTTGGGAATTATCTTTTGCCTCCAATTTATTTGATTTAGTTCATTGTGATATTTGGAGACCTTCTCGGATAACGTCTTTTCATAGTTATCACTATTATGCTATTTTTGTTGACAATTTCTTTTGTCTCTTGGGTGCATTTATTAAGAAATTATCAATGCATCTTTAATGTAATCCTCAATTTCTTTAATGAAATTTAAACTCAATTTGCTTTGTTTTGAAAAGTTTTCTTCATTGATAATGCTTTTGAGTGTAGATGTTTGGATGGTTGTTGATACATGAGACATTGCTATTTAAGGTGGCTTTTCATGTGGGAGGATGGCAGCAGATGAGTAGTTAGCTTTTGCAATGTAGTATTGGAATTTGTGAGACATTTGTTCTTTCATTGCACAAAGATTGCTGTTTAGTAGGATGTGTTGGTTGATGCTTTATGGCAACGTATTATGGATATGATTGAATTTTGGGAGGTATGGTGGCTAGGATCTTGCTTTATAGGGCTAGAAACACAAGATTTGGGCACTCCTATTGATATGATGACAAGTCATATGGTTGGAGAAGTGTAGAAGATTTTTTGCCATGTTATTAAGATTTAAGATGCCTAGGTGATAGCCTTGGATGCCTTAATTATTTGGATGGCCAGGTGGGTGCTTAGGCACCCATATTAATATATATTTTTTATTTCAAAATATGTATAACCACATGATGGAGGATACCCTTAAAATTAAAAGAAAAATTCTATAAAGTTAATATTTGCTCAACTATATTTTATGGCTCAAAATGTTGGGTTGCAAAATATGGCTATGTGCAAAAGTTAGTGTTTGAGATACGTATGCAATACTATAAGAGATAAAAACTATTTTATTAGAAATAGAGTAGTAGTTGCACCAATTGAAGATAAGATAGAGAAAATTTGCCTAAATAGTTTGGTTATATCTTTAGGAGTTTATAGAATGAACTAGTTACAAACAATGACAATAATTTCATGAAGGTAGAAAAAGAATATGTATTTTTTATATGCACTATGCATTTTTCTTATTTTGAAGGGCATAGGGAAGTTGGCTTTAATAGCAAAGATTGTCACTAATGCAAGAGCTATCTTGCAATTCATCTAGAAACCAAATTGAAGATTGTTACTTTTAAGGCACCAAGGTGCCTATGTGTAAACTAGGTGCCTAAGAAATCTAGGCACCCATTTAGATATTTATTTTTTAATTTTACACATTTAATAATAATTATGTATACTTCTAATTCATTATTTCTTTGATAACATTAAAATACATAAATACTTTTAAGAAAACATCACTTATGAAGTATACAGCAAGAACAATCTGAATCATAATCCTACCATGTGAGGTTGGTTGCATGAATTATTTTCTTCTATGCATTTCTATCTATGGTTAAATCCTTGGTTAAGTTACATATATTTAAATTTTTTCTCATAATTATTAACCAAGTTGTTTTGATAATATGGAGTATAATGTTAATAATTTTGTATTTAGTAATATTTCATAAAAAAAAAAATTTAGGTTTTTTTTGCTATGAAAATTATTTAAAAATCTTTAAAAGCATATATTTAATTAAATGGATCTGACAAAATATCTTCTTGATTTAGATAACATGTGTTGGTTATAATTCCAATTAAGCTTTTTATTCCTTATGTTCAATTCCCTTTTTACGTATGATATTGGTGAACAGGTTAAAAATATAAATTAGGGTTTCATGATGACTGTAATGATAGGTCATGGTGGTTTTGGTCACGTTGTTTTGTGCAAAAATAAATTGGATGGTCGTCAATATGCTGTGAAAAAAATTCGGCTCAAGAATAAAAGCTCACCTTTCAATGAAAAGATTTTAAGGTAAATTGAACAAGGTTTGCAAGAGCATTATATTTGTGTGTATGATTGTTGTTAGTTATATGGTGTTATTATTGGGTATTTAGGTCCATTTATCTTTGTATTTGTGATCTCTTTTCTTTGGTAATGGAACCCTAATCCTCATTTTTCTTCCCTTAACAATTGTGATGATTGGGTAATTTTCTTCATGCTCATTGTTTTAAGGTGATCAATATTTTTTGTTAAAAGCTTATATGTGATAGTAGATATACCATTGTCAATATTTGTAAATTCAATTGTATGTCATTTTTTATTGGTAAATATAACTTAATATAAAAGGAAGTATTTCTATGAGATGCATCATAATATATAAGAAATGAACTAAGAAATAATTGAGTTTATTTATGATGGTATATTGTATTTCGTATGTACAAAAATGGCACAACCTTTGCAACTCTTAACTGTTACTTCATGTGGTAAAATAAGAAATGAAGTGGAAGATTTAGTTTTCACTATTCTAAGGTAAGCCTCTATTTATAGAGGTTACATAAAGGAAACACAACACACAAGCAATGTGGGATTAAATCCTAACACTTAAACCTTAAGACTATATTTTTCTCTCACACTCTCTTTTAAGTTGGAGTGTCTAACTTGTACAATACACTTAATAATAACTTAATAGTATAAAAAAGTACACATAAAAAAACACAATTTTTTTCCTTTTTAAACATACGCACATGAACAACACGTGTTATCTCCTTCTCCTCTTTATGTTTTCTTCCCCTTTCATCCGACTATTTACAACCTTAATGGGTGCAGGAAGTGGATGAGAGGAGACGGAATATGGGACAAACAACAATATAGGACAGGGTATTGTGCAAGCACCAGAGAAGAATGGCTTTTGATGGAGCTGGATAGAGAAGAAACCTCATTCATGGGTTGTAGAGCCCTAGCTAGGTCAACAATGGAAGGAACTATCATTGGTGATGTTGGCAAAGGTAGAAACCATGATGAGTATGACATAGGAGAAAAATAGAGTGATTGCATGACCTTTATCTAAAGGTGGTAGCAATAGGAAAAAACCCTTGAAAGCGGCTGCAGGGACCATGCAACCCTTGTTTGAGGGTGGCAGTAGGAGGACAGTGTCTGAAGGAGGCCACAATGGCCATATATGATGAAGTGGTAGTACGATGACCCATGAGGAGTAAGGTTGTAGGGATTGTAGTGAGGATGTGATGATAGAGGAGACAAATGATTGATGAGGGGTCATGAAGAAGGGAGACAACCCACACAATAGTTGTAGGAGAGATGGCTTGTTAGGAGCCATAAAGGAGGAGAGACAACTCTTGGAGGAGTTGTATGAAGGAGATGACTCTCGAAGGAGCCGCATGGACTAGAACCAACAAAAGGAAGAATGGGTAGTTGGGAGGAGGGTAAGATTAGGGTTTCCCTCCTTAAGAATTTTCTTTCTTGAGACTCTCAAAACTTGTGGCTTTGTTATCATGTGGTCAAATAAGAAATGAAGTGTAAGATTCAATTTTCACTATTTTAAGATAGACCTTTATTTATAGAGGCTATATAAAGGAAACACAACACACACAAGTAATGTGAGATTAAACCTACACATACTTAAATCTTAAGACAATATTTTTCTCTCACACTTAAAAATTTATACATTTATGTATGAATGTAACAGTACCCTCAAGTTAGCATATACATTTGTTCAAAGTGATTCATAAACTGAAAACTCAAACTTTTGGTGAATACATTTGCTTGGTTTGAAAATTTGGTGTAGGAAATATATACAAATCCTCCAATCACCATGTTATAGTGTGAGAAATGATGTATTAGGATGATATGGGTGTTGTGAGTTTAGTTCTACATTAGTAAAAATTTTGTTTGCCTTTATATATAAAGGTCATTTTTTTCAAATAGGATTATTCTACTTCTACCCTTTTTGTTATCTTCATATGGTATCAAAACATAGGTTTTGAAGGCTCAAAAGTGTGTAAAATCTAGATAGGGAGGAGGGAAACTCTAGCCATTGCCCTCCCCCCAACCACCACCGGCTGTTGTCACCTCCTTATCTTGGATGCTCCTTTGTCTCCTACGTCCAGACCCTCTTTCTTGCAGTTGGCTCTTGTCCATCTCTCTCAACCATCACCACCTTCCCCCCACCTATCTAGGCAGCCACCTCCACTTCCGTTGGTTATTTTTTCTTCTACCACCCTTGTTTCCCTCCTTTCCATCTTCCTTTACTTTTTGGCTTTGCCAACCATCTTGACTAGGACTAGCAACATCATTGACTAGGAGCATCCCAACTCTCCCAGCTATTGGCTAGCTACTTGACTGTTTGCAGAAACCAATGATCCAGGCAGGGTTGTATCTCTAGCCCAAGCTCTTGGGTGCCTCCCGTAGTCCTTCCAATATTGATTTCTCTGACTCTCCCTACCTCTGGAACTACTGCTATCACTAGTACAGTCAGTCCATGTGTGAACATTCCATGCTTTAGGATTCCAAGGTTTTTTTCTCCTCCATATGTTGAAGAAAAAACTGAAACCAAGAGTAGCCTTGAGGTTGTCAAGCCCCACCTCCCATTCTCCTCCTCCCATTCTTATGGTGACCCACTTCCTGCTGACAATGGTCAGTCCTTGTCCGCTTCTTGCCACCACTTCCTCATATGCCATCCATTGATGGTTGCAAATGGAAGAGGATCGAAGAAGAAGAAAGAGGCTAGTGAAGCATGCACTGAAAAAAAAGATGTGTGGAAAAAGGGGAAGAGAGAGTGCTTCACATTTATGAAAGGCTGGATTATGTAATCTTAAATAAAATTTGTAGTTGTTTTGAGCATTTTCACTTTTCTTCTACCCTCATCCAATTATAATATAATATTTGTTTAAAGGAATACATGAAGGTAGATATAGAACATATAAATGAGTAAATGGATAAATGGATATCCAAACCTAGTTATCACACTTTCCCTCAAGTTGGAATATATATATTTTTCATACTCAGCTTGTTACAAATATAACTAAATACATTATGACTCAAGCCTTTGTAAGGATATCAGCAAGTTCTTCTGGAGTATATGGTGTGCAAATAACTCCTTTGACTTTTAACTCACGAATGTAGTAATAATCAACTTCGATGTACTTGGTGTGCTCATGAAAGGTTTCATTTTTAGCAATGTAGATAGCAATTTGATTGTCACAATACATGGACATAGGTTTTTGAACAATTACTCCAAACTCCTTTAGTAGAGATTTAAGCCACACCATCTCACAACCAGTTACCCTTATAGATCGATACTTAGCTTTAACACTAGACATAGAAACAATATTTTTCTTCTAGCTTTACCAAGTAACAAGGTTCCCCCCAACATACGTAAGATACCCTGAAGTAGACTTCCTATCTCCTGCAATGTTTGAATCAGAGAAGGCTTCAACTCTCAAGTGCTCATTAGTCTGATATAAGAGACCCTTGCCAGGAGTACCCTTGATGTCAGTAAGAACTCTTTGAATACCAACCCAATGAACCTGTCTGGGCTTATGCATAAATTGGCTTAGCAGCCTTACAGAGTATGCAATATCTGGTCTGGTGACGGTAAGATAGATGAGCTTCTTAACAAGCCTTCGATGTTGAGCAAGATCAACTAACACCTCTGATGTATCATCCTAAAATTGTGGCTATTGCTTAATAGGAGTATCTTCAAGTTTGCAAACCAAGTAACCTGTTTCCACCAAGAGATCCAATGCATATTTGCATTGAGTCAAAACTACTTGTTTTTCATAATAGACAAATTCAATTCCAAGGAAGCACCCTGGTTGTTTGAGTTCTTTAGTTTGAAACACTTTTGCAAGATGCTCCTTGGTACCATGTTGGAAGGAAGCTATGGATGTTGAGATGGATGTCTTGCGGTTTTGTGGTACGTGGGAGTTAATCACCTGTCTTGTAGATGCCAATGTAGTTTCCTACAAGCGGGTGTTCATAGTGCAATATAAACCAGAATATTGTATGATATGATATTGTCTAGAAACAATGTTATTGTCTTTGCTCTTTATGAATTGCCAATTCCTTGAAAGACCCATAGATGAAGATTACTTAACATTGGATTAGTTTTTGTTTGTGCTATCACTCATGTAAAGTTGCATTTTTTGGAATTATTCCCTTATAATGATTCAATTATTGTCTTCCATATTATCACCGTTCTTCACTTGATAACCAAGCATAAGTTTTGTGATGCATGGGTTTTTGGTGTGGTGCCTAGGGAGGTAGCTACACTTGCTCGTCTCCAACATGAACACATTGTTCGCTATTACCAGGTTTGCATTTTTTTTAAGTGGCACTCATTTTATTGCTTGGTTCTTTCTCTTTGCATCAATTATGATCTTTGTGGTTGTTTATGCATGGAAGGTGTTTGTGTGTCACATCATGGGCATGTTACCTAATAGAACTATGCATTTCATTTTGGGATGCTAAGTATTAAGCATTTCATTTTGGGATGCTAGGTATTAAGCATTTCATT
The DNA here is from genome assembly GCA_024699675.1 of Amphibolis antarctica. NCBI lineage: Eukaryota > Viridiplantae > Streptophyta > Magnoliopsida > Alismatales > Cymodoceaceae > Amphibolis > Amphibolis antarctica. Next base: position 114,235 of record JAMKPZ010000150.1, read on the forward strand.
TTAGTTGTAAATTAGAGTTTTGATTCTCAGTATAATTTTTGGGATTGGCCAAGAGGGCCTAAAGCTTAGAGTAGGCTACCGATGAGGTTGTCAGTTCAGAAGTGTAGTGGAATGATATGGACTTTAGTCCCACATTGTTAGAAGGTTCACCTCCTAATGTGTTCTTGAAGTAGTGGGCTCTTCCTCCTATTAGATTGGTCTTTTGAGATAAGTTCTCCTAAGACTATAACACACTACATACAACTATGTATAAACAGAAAGTTATTCACATGGACATAATTAGGATTATGTTAGACCAAGATATGTAACGTTTATTTATTAAAAGTATCAGAGAACATCATGAATGATTAATGTAACACCAAGATCAATGGGTGGATAAGGTGTTTGTGGCTTCATTTTTCTTAAAATTTTTATTTACTGTTTTTTTTTATTTGAAGAGGGCAAGCCTTGGCATATGTTGCTGTATTGTGACTTAAAAGTCCCAGGTTAGAATACTAGGATACAAAATTTCCATTTATGGGGGTATTGGGACGTGCCTTGATAATTCTTTGAACTTCTTTTATTTTGTATTCTTTTTGTTGAAAAGCTGTTTTTTACCACACTTCCCAAGGTGCTAAGGTGCCTAGGTGTAAGCAAGCTTCCAAATATCATTATTGTATCAAGGATTATGTTGGTGGAAACACAATAATTTTGTGAAAATGACTAAAAAGATTCAAATTTCAACTTGAAACTTAGTGAAAGATAAAATAAACTATGGCATGCATATAAAAATACCTAGATAATTTTTCTAGGTAATTATCATGCATAAAGTGTCAATTAGATATAGATATAATAGTTGTATGTATGAGAAAACTTTAAATTAAGTACAAATAACCAAAAAAACTCATAATGAAAAATGATTTAAAATTTAGGTTACATTTCAATATATGTTAGCTTACATTTTAATAAAATCTAAATTATACGTTAATATATTTCAAGTTATATTTTAATAAAAACTAAATTACTTTTCAATATATATCAAATTACATTTCAATAGAATTTAGGTTGCAGTTCAATTTTATCAAGTCTTTTTTTTTAAGAAATTTCTACCCTAATTTTATTCACCAGGTGAGTAGGTGCCTGCAAACCAAAAACCAAAGGCACAAAAGATGAGAGAAACTAGACCAAAAGACCACCAAGGAAAAAACCAAGTGAGGCAGCACTAAAGACCAAACGAAAAGAGCAAAAAAACACAAGAGCCTACCACCAGATGGAAATTTTGAGTGCGTGCCAAGCCACCAGATGGAAATTTTGAGCGTGTGCCAAGCCACCAGATGGAAATTTTGAGCGCGTGCCAAGCCACCTGATGGAAGTTCCACAGGCAAAAGTTCCTAGTGCATGCAAGGCCACCTGATGGAAGTTCCATTCATCACCCAATAGAAAGCACTCCAGCCTAAAGTAGGCCCTAGCAAACTTGAATGTGCATCCAGTAAGTCGGGGAATTTCCATCCAGTAGCCTTGGAAGTTCCGCACCAAAGCTGAGCACGAGAAGTTCCAGATGACCAATGTCATAGAATTTGTCCCGTATCGTCAGAGAGTTTGTCTAGTAGCAAAACCAGTGGAAGTTCTGTTCAACGTCCTTAGAATTTCCGTCCCAAAAGCAAGTAGATGCCTCCTCCCGTTTCGAAAGTTCCATCTCGTATCCTCTGAAGGTCCGTCTAGCAACAAGAGCAGCGGAAGTTTTGTTCAACATCCTTAGAAGTTTTGTTCAACATCTCTAGAAGTTTCATCCCCAAAGCAAGTAGATGTCACCAAACATCTCAGCCATGAAAGTTAGGAATGCCCCATGCATCAAGTAGGATTAATTATGTATTAGGTTACAGTTTTTACGTGGAGTATAGATCAATAAGTTGATACACAATATGAGAGAATTTCCATAAATAATTTTTTTTAGCAATTATAAGATTTTTGAGTAAATTATTAATTTTTTTCCTATGGTGTAGTTAATATTTTTTTAAATATCTCAGGTCAATTAATAAAAAAAATAGAAAATAAATTTTGTGAGTATACGAGAGATATGTAGAAGAGGAATGTTATTCATAAATTTTGTCATTTTTAAATACTTTCATCATTTTTATAAACATAGTTTTTTATGTAATATTTTACATTTTTTCTCTCTTCCTTTCTTTTTGATTCTTTTTTCTCTCTCTCCCCTTTTTCCCTCTTTTATTTTTCATGTATTTCTTCTTTCTCCCTTTCTTCACCTTCTCTTTTTCTTTTTTTTTCTTTTTGTTTCACCCTCTCTCTTCTTCTTCTTCTTCTTATTTGTAGTCCCTCCTCACCATCCCCACTTGAAAACACTAGAGGTTTATGGTGGTAGATAGAGAGGAAAGGAGCCTTTGATGGTCAACACTGGTCGTCGATAAAGGTTTCAATGGAGAACTCATCTCTGGATTGACCGATCTGTTCTTTGACAAGTCAAAAAATTTGTTGGATTGAATGATGCATTGATTTGACATCAATTTTAGACAACAGATCATTCAATCTACTGTATTATAAAAAATACATGAGGTTTCAGAATCAGGTATCTTAAAAATTGAGCCAGGTCACTGATATTTCGGTAGTCCGGATCACTTTTTGAATCCTTGGCTGTAGGCCCTTACAAATACTTGGATCCCTCTGTCTGCCTTAACATAAGAAATATGTTTCTTACTAGTTTCCTTTTCTTTATTTGCTCAAACTACTCTGCAAATTTCCTCCTAAAAATAATTATGGCCTTTTTATGTAAGCCATGTTTTGAGTTAATTATGGTATAATAGTCATCTTTTGTACAGGCTTGGTTTGAGACAGAATTTCATTATCATTCGGGACATATTACTGTCACTTCAGCAACTGCTGAGACCTCTGATAGTCACATTGGAAGTTGGTCGACTGATGCCACTAGACCTCAAACTTGGCAGGATTCAACATATTTGTACATACAGATGGAATATTGTCCAAGGTTTGTATTTTAAGCATTGATATAATTCTCTGCACTTTCTTTTCATTAGGATACCTTTATGATGCATGGATATAGATATGGGTATAAGTATTGAGATGGATACAAATACAAAAGTCATACTTATCATGTTGCTAAGGTGCAATGACGATAAGCTGGCACATCTCAGGTACCTAAATGCATGGTTGTTAGGGCTATATTAATATTTTGATATATATGTATATAGCTAATATATTTGTATTTAAATAACAATAACAACAATCAATATCTTAATCCTACTATGTAGGGTTGGCCATATTAACCATTTTCTTTCATTTATTTTCATTCATAATTGTAGAATTTTAAATCTTTTTTTGTTATTTCTAACCAAGTAATTTTTGATCTTCCTTTATTGTTTTAATTTTTGCTACAATTATTTTTCCTTTCCTTGGTCATCTAACAGGCTTTTTACAGATTTGACCAAATCATCATGACAATTTTTTCTTTATCATTAATTGGTGATACTCCTCTATTATGAGTGGAATCATTTGTTAACACCTTGATGAACCATATAAATGCTTAAGTAAAAATTATAACAACAAATACAAAAAGTAAGTCACCTAACAAAATAAATACTTAAGTAAAATATATGATGATTAAAGGGACCAAACAATTGGAATAACTCAATAAATATATCATGTATATAAAACATTAAATAAAAACATTGGAAAATGCAATATAATATTAAAAAACACTTTGTAAACATCACAGGTTTGGCCTCTTTTATCTGATCAGCAGAATCTACCACCATTACTAGAATTTGGTGCTTGCTAGATTTGTCATCACTATTGAAGCTTGCTGGACTGCCAGGGAGCAGAGGTGGGAGTTGGAGGGAGAGAAGCATTTAATGGTAGAAAATTTGCTCCCTTCTCGATTACCAACCCAGCCTTTTAGAAAGAGATTTTCTTTAGTTAGGATCTTATCATGAATTGCTAGCCAAAAGAAAATTTTGCATTTTAAAGGGGCCTTAGTTTTCTAAACCAAATTAAAAAGAGCAAATTTGATTCCACCGTCACAGAGGAAATTATATCAAGATTTACAAGAATAACTGCCATTATCATTAAGAAGCCAGGACACATCATCTGCACCTGGAGCAAGATTTTTAGACGAGAGAAGATTGTAGAAGGGAATGCAGAAGTAGTGTTAAAAATCTTACAGAAGATTTAGAGAAGTATTTAACAACATTCTGGACTGTAATTTTTTTCTGGGGAATTAAAAAGTAGATATCTGGAAAAATGTATTTTAGCGGGGATCCATTAAATTACTTGTTTTCCCTAAATAATGTGGAAAAGCCACTATTAATATTAAAGATACAAAAATTAGAGATGGCGTTATAAATGGACTAGAGACTAGATTGGAAAGGAGTTGGTAGCGTTGTTACTGAGGAAGGTGTTAGAGCCATTAGCAGACAGGTATTGAGCATGGATAATTTTGCACAATAAAGGCTTATCAGATGAGTTATGAAGGAGTTTCCAAAGCAACTTACCTTTAAGGAAAAAGAGAAATGACGAAGATTAAGAATCCCAAGCTCACCATATTTTAAGTCTACAAATGGAAGACCAATTAGCAAGGTGAATTTTCTTTTTTTGATACAAACTATCATTCCAAAGGAATTTCCTTCTGAGTTTATCTATAAGAATCTCTACTTGAACAGGTAGATGGAGAATAGAGAGGAAATAAGTAGGGATGGATGAGAGAACTGAGTTAAAGAGGACAAATTTTCCTCCATTGGAAAGATACTTACCCTTCCACCCATCAAGCTTAGAGGAGATTCTATCAATGACTTTATTTCAGTCAAAGAGAGAAGCTTTCTTATAGTGTACAGGTGGACCCAGGTAGGTGATAGGTAGGGTAGCTATATTACAGTTGAGAATATTACTGTAGAGGTTCACTAAAGAATCATCCAAGTTAACCCTAGTGACCGATGATTTATCAAAATTAATCTTAAGACCAGAAAGGGCCTGGAACATACAGAGAATCCTCTTAATGTCGATGATATTTTCAGTTGTAGATTTGAGGAAGAGGATGGTGTCATTCATAAAATGAAGGTTGAGAATATGTGGACCATCGTTGGGAAAAGGGATGCCTTCAGTGAGATGATTGGAGAGACCAAGGTTGAGCATTCTATCAAGGAAGTGAAAGATGATTAGAAAGAGAAGAGGAGATAAGGGGCATTTAGATGTGATCTTATAAAAGTTGTTGATAAGGCTGATAGGCCTAAAGTCTTTTACACTAAGGGAGTTATTGTTTTGGGAATCAAGGCCAAAAAGGTATTATTAATAGGAAGAAAGGCAATAGGGTCAGGAGATGAAGAAATGCTGAAAGGCATTGTAGTGATCATTTCAAATAATATTCCAGTATCTTCGGGAAAAATAATAGGAAATCCATCAGGACCTGTAGCTTTATCTGGGGCCAAAGAAAAGGTAGCATTCTTGATTTCCTCCAAAGAAAATGGAGAATCAAGAGCATTCGGCTCCAAAAGTTTAGAAAGAAAAATTCTATTCCAGTCAATAGGCAGACAATATGAATATTATTATTATAGAGGGAGGAGTGGTTAATCAGATTAGTTTTGATTTCACGTTGAGAAAAGGTAACCTTATCACCTAAAGATATGGAGGAAATGTAGTTCCTACAGAAGTGAGCATTAGCAATGCTGTGAAAGAAGTATTACCATCTCCTTCTTTTAACCATTAAACTCTTGACTTCTGTTTCCAGTCTAGAAAGAAGAAGATCAAATTACTTTTTTTTAAAAACCCATCTGGTATGGTATTCTGAATCAGAAAGGGAGGAGAGGGATGCTTTGCTGTCCAAAGCCAATATTTGCTTTTCAATATCAATTGTTTCAGAGAGGGGTGAAGGGTGGTTAAATAACCAGATTTTAATGTGGAATTTCAGACTCTTAAGTTTATTAGTGAAACTCAAGATAGGGTTCTGAACAGAGGGAAGAGAGTTCCAGCAGGAAGAGATAAAGTCGTCGAGTCCATAATGTAGAAACCAAGATTTAAAGAATCCAAAAGGTTTGGGGCCACCATTAGGTGGAAGTGTCAAGAATCAGAGGGAAGTGATCGGAGATCACTCTAGGCAAACTGAAACAGATAGAGTTGAGATGTGATAGATTCTAGGAAGAAGAAAGAAGAAATCTGTCTAAAGTGGATTGAATTTCATTTTTTTGAAGATTGGACTAGGTGAATTTACAATTATTGGGGACAAAGTCAGACAAGTTGAAATCTGAGATAAAGTTATTAAAATCTAACATAAGGTTAGTAAAATCTAGCATAAGGTTAGAACCACTAGAAGACCCAAAGGAACACTCATGCGAATATCTAACGAGGTTGAAATCACCACCAATGATCTAGGGGTGGGAAATGGAGGAGCCGATGTGTTTTATCTTAGCTCATCAAGGAAAAGAGGTTTATCAGAAATTCAGAATTATGGGGAGGGGGCCATAAACCCCAGTAAAAGAGAAGAAAAGATTTTTGCCAACTTGAAGGATATTGGTAAGGAAAATGTATAAAATGAGAGATGAAATTTATCAAGGGAAACAAATTGTGAAATAAGATGGACAGTGGTAGAACTTGTATCTTTCCTTAAAGTGATAGGCAGATCAAGGTCATTTTGTGGTAAATCTGTAGTCATAAAAGTAGTATCAGTAGTTAGAGGCAACTTCTGGTGTAGAGTGTATACTTGCAAAGGACAAGTGACCTCTTCTACTGCAATCATTGGGTCAATATTCTCAACATAATAAAAATTGGCTCTCAATATTAGAATCACTTTCAAAAATAGATGGCATATGTGCACTTCCAATATAAGATTCATTAGATTCATACTTGAAGAATTGTTTAGACTTAAAAAAGGTGACATCAACATAAACTAAGTACTTAATAGTGTTTTTTTGGGCCTCACCCCATAAATAGATTGGGTATTTTACCAAAATGTAATTAATAGGGGGAACGAAACATCTATACCCTTGTTGAATATGAAGTACCCAATAAAACACACTTAATGATTGAGGTGCCAATTTTTCAAGATTAGAAGTTAAATCTTCAATGAAAGCAATGCAGCAAAAGACTTCAGGTGGATGTGAGAAGAGTTTCGCATTGGGATGTAAATGTTGGAGTTGAATCTCTTCCATGAGAGGATGACATCTTGTTAATAAGGTAGGAAGTAGTGATAATAGCATCCAATCAAAAATACCTTGGTACACTCATTTTGTGCATAAGGGTGCAAGCTACATTAAGTAGGTGTCAATGTTTAGTCTCTGCAATTTCATTTTACTGAGGTATGTACGGGCATGCGGCCTGATGAATAGCATGCAAAGATTCACTATATTGTTGAAGGTTAGTTTGAACAAATTTTAATGTATCATCAATTTGAAGAAATTTTTAGGGTAATAGCAAATTTATTTATTGTTTCAGAAAAGAATTTGACAACAACAATACTAGTATGATCATTGAATGCCTTAAGAAGAATGACTCATCTGTGGAAACAAGTGACACAAGCCTCTAAGGTACAATGTCTTAAACTAGTAGGTACTAGTTAGACTAAGTTGCCCTGTTTATGTCCCAAATCAGTTTTCTTTCCTATTTTTAGTTCTTGAATGGTACAAGCTGGACATTTTTTCTGTATTAATTCACATCAATTACTAACAAAATCAACTTGGCTTATTTCTAATTATATCTCAATAATTTATCTTTGAGTACAATTCTCTCTCTACTTTTCCCATAATTCCATTGTTAAATAATAATTCCAATTAAATTAAATAGTTATTCCCAAATAAATATATGAATTCTTAATTATTTATTGAGGAAAATTCTAAGGTTTTGCAAATTCTTCTGTTGTTGATTTCTGACTCCTGTCATTTTTGCTGTTACTGTCTCACCCATTATCACTGTATTGGTTTTATATTCTACTGATTCATTTTTTGTGGGTGCATATTCTGTGCAATGCATACTGTTTTGTCCTTTCCATTGCTTTCTAGGCAATTGACCAATATTCTTATGCCAAGAAATTATTCGTTTGTTGTCATCCACCAAAGGGAGGGTAAATAATGTTTTATTTAGGTATCTTCATTGGGTTTTTCTTCTGATTGTTTTTATGATGATCACTCTCCTGTGACAAAAATAAACATTTTGGCACTTTTTCTGTGTTTTTTTTGGAAGGACATTGCGTCAGGATTTTGAAAACTTTGATCGTTTTGTTGACAAGGACTTGACATGGCATCTATTTCGTCAAATTGTAGAAGGCCTTGCTCATATACATAGTCAAGGAATTATTCATCGAGACTTGACACCCAATAATATATTTTTTGATGCTCGTAATGATATCAAAATTGGAGATTTTGGCCTTGGTAAGAATTTAATCGAATTCTCTATTTTTTATTATTTGGTTGTCATATTTTTCATATGAAATTCTGTCATGTTTGTTGTTGATTCTGACATGCTATTTTAGTTGCTTCCACCTTTTCTCGTTTCAATTTTTTAAGCTCTGTTACATTGGACTAATGACCATGAGTTTTCAACAACCCAATCAAGGAGTGGCTGTTAAACATATAATTCTCTTTGTTTGTCTAATATCTTTTCTATTGAAAATCAGGATGTTTGAATAATCCCAATCGGATATGGATTAAACCTTGACTGTTTTGGTTTGAACCAGTCAAGAATAGTTGGAGCAACAAAATAGTTTGATAGTAGTACTGTGGCTGTAATCTGTTGTGGACTAGCAGTATCCCATATTAGAAGAATAGATTGTCGTCCATTAAGATTATCAGGTTATGTATTTCTTATTGAAGGATTTTGGGAAAATGATGATTATCCAATTATCAAGAGAGGTGGATTACATATTTAATGACTATCTTTAGGAAATCCTCATATGGATATTCAATAGCTCATAATGGATGATGATAGATCTAATAATCAAGATGTAGCATATATTTATCATGCCTAATTTGTTGTTACAAAAGATTCAAGACACCCGCTGGCCAAAAGACAATGCATGGACATAGAGATCCATCCCTATAGAAAAATCAAGCTTTGTTATAAATTTTTCTATATGGATCTCAAGATGCAATAGCTTTGTTTCACTTATGGAAATATGATATTAGCAATATGCATTGTCTAATTGTCGCAATGCATGGACATAAAGATCCCTATAGAAAAATCAAGCTTAGTTATAAATTTATAATGATGTAAACTACATTTTACATATTGTGCATATCATGGAGAGATCACCATGTTTATGTCGGATTTGCACCCTAATTTTGCTTCTTACTTTACTAAGTGACAAGATTTCTGCTACCATGTGTCCAATACCTTGATGCTAGCTTCTCATGCCCTCTCCCTCCCTCTGATTTTGAAAGAAATTCATCTCAGATTACCATTTTCTAGTAAATAAGATCCTTCCCAGGTGTGCTTATAGCCTAGTGCATGTAGAGCACCTTGCAAGTAGACTTTCTTGGTTCATATATGAATTGACTGAGAAGTTTCACAGTATAAGGGATATTTGGATGATCAATAGTCAAATAAATAAACTTTTCAGATATTGACCTATATCCTCAAATACCTCTAATGAGTCATCTCAGATGAGTGACTTTGTTCAATAGGATTACCTATAGCTTATCTCTTAGAAAACTAGTTTCTTTGAGAAGATTAAGTGTGTATTTCCTCAGCCAAAATGTCATCCTGTACTTGGCATAAGCAAATTCAATTCTGAGCTTGTATTTTAGTCATTTGTAAAAATTTCAATGGTACGTAAGTGATATTGAATGTAAATAGTTATCTAGCATTGTGAGATATGACATGCTACTCATTATCTCCTAGATTGAAGTATTTGGTGCATGAGTTATTTTTATGTTTATGGGCATGTGTTGGCATGACCTTTTGGTGTTCCAACTTCGAAGATGTTCTTTTTTAAAATATATTTCGTTTACTATTCATGTTTTAACTCCTTCCTTTATTTTCTTCTATGTTTTTGCTACTTCTTTCTATCTTCTATATATATATATATATACATATATATATATATATATATTGTGTGTGTGTCTAAAAGTGTTTTTTTACCAGCTAAGTTCCTGAAGTTAGAACAACTAGATCAGGATCATCTTAATCCAGCTGAATCAGCTGGGAATTCTGTTGATGGAACTGGTCAAGTGGGTACTTATTTTTATACAGCACCTGAAATTGAGCATGGATGGCCACAAATAAATGAAAAGGTTTGTCTTTCTTTTGTTAGCTTAAATCTGAAGCACATGATATTGCCGGTATATTCAGTGTTTATCTGTTAGTACTTGGTATATCAATATTTTGTTGTTTTATGTAAGAACAGGTTGACATGTACAGTCTAGGTGTTGTTTTTTTTGAGCTTTGGCATCCTTTTGGGACTGCAATGGAAAGATATAATATACTTTCAGAATTGAAGTCAGAAGGATCTCTTCCTCCTACCTGGGTTGCTGAATTTCCAGAACAGTCTTCCCTAGTACAACGTTTAATGTCACCAATCCCCTCAGATCGTCCATCAGCAACAGAATTGTTACGAAATGCATTGCCACCACGGATGGAAGATGAGTGGCTAAATGGTACAAATCTTAAGGGTCATCTTTGTTGTCTTGGCAACATTTTATTTCAAATTATGTGAGGAATTGTTATCTCTAAAATTAAATTACCAACTTGTATCTTAGCTAGCCTCAAACCCTCAATTTCATCATGCTAACTTAGGTGGTGTCTCCATTTGGCTAGTCAAAAATTAAAACCGTTAGTGTTTTCATTTATAGACTGCTACAGGGGCTTTCTTAGGGTTCTTTTGAGGACTCCTTTTGTTAAAATGTAACTAATTTCAGATATAAAAATTATTTTACTGTTTTAATTGTTAAATTATCTATTCCAAATATAATGAAATAGTTTTGTGTAAATGATCACTTTCGCTTTCCTAATCTATTTGTTACTGCCAATTGTAGACTGGTCACTAGGGAATGATATCTTCCTACATACACCATTTTGAATGGTATTACTTTTTTGAAGGTTAGAATGAAAGAACTTTGTACTTTTGCTCTTGGCTTGCAATCATATGGCCTGGGATCTCTGGTGCCAAGGAATTTCTTGGTTGAGCACTTGAGCCATTCCTTAGGTTGCATTTCAAACGCTACCTTGTGTCTTGATCAGCATTTGACAAACCACTTGCAATACATTATTTCTACATTGTGTTTGTGTAACACTGATTTAACCATCCTCTGTTTATTGACTTGCCTTGATCCTTTGATATTACAGAATATGTTTTTCATTGTAAGCTTTTTAAGCCCCTTGCACAACACCCACCACAAACCTTACTAATCTTGTTACAGACCCCTAGTCAATTCCATAATATTTTGCTTGGCGTCTTTCATTTTGTAACCAATATGCAAGTCAATCTTTTTTATCATCTCCTTGAAGTATTGGTTCACGATGAACAGCTTCATTAGCTTGACTTAGTGCCTCTTCAGCCACCTTTAGTTACTTCCCCATTAATTGGATCTCCATAGAAAGAGAAGTCAAAGCAAAATCCTCCATGTCATCAAAAGAGTCTGTTGGATAGTCTCATAGAATGTGGAGATTCTGGGTCTTTATATTGTGGTAATAATAGAGTCCAACACCGTTGACTTTCGAAGCCATTGCTTTACCTTGTATTGGGACAAGCCCCTATTGCTGAGAGGAAGCCTTGATGATGTTGGCCATTGGATCACTACCATCAGCACTAAAATTCGCCATGCCCCTCTTTGTTGTCTTCAATGAAGAATTAGTGGGATGATTGGCAATTGCATCAGCATGTTTAGATGAAGGTGGCAGCATAATCATGTTCTCCATATCAGGATACAGATTGATTACTTGAAATGAAAATGGTTAGATCAGTGGTTCAATACAAGCTGACTGCAGAAAAGAGCATTGCTAGATTACTCTTGAGTCATCCAATGTGAAATGAGCAACTCTAGTGATAGTAAGGATTGTGTTTATTCTACATCTTGTAGCAACTTATAAACACCGCTGCATAATTCTACTCCATTGGGTGATGATCAATTGTGCAAGTTGTGACCACAACCCATCTCTTAGCTTTAGCAGCCTTATAGAGCTTCTCCCATTCCAAGCTCCTACGCCAGGATACTACAACTTTGCCCTCCTATGCTACCAATAGACTTCTCATTTCTGAAGACATTCCTAGAACTATGAGTTTCATTGTAGGAGTCCAAGCCTATGTTGACCCCTCTCAAATAGTTGTACACCTAATGATGCTATCTACTATCATGCCACTATACAATCTTGAGACAACCTATTTCACCCTGACATTGCCACTGTGAATGATAAGCTTCAACTCAAGATCCAAAAATGGTGTAGTATTCCTCCTTTTCCTATGACTGACTTGGCAACATCTCATGCAAGTCCATCTATTTCGGAAATCCACTTTCCAATGCCCAAGACCAAAGCACTTGAGGCATCTTCCACCATTCCATCTGGTACATGAGGCATTTATGAGAACCACTACATGGGTTCTCATTGCAACTACCGTCAGCAACTCCTTTTGCCAAACCCATATGCTGTGATTGGCAATCAAAGGGGGAATATCCTCAACTAATGATGATGACAACACATCCAAACCTCTTCTGATACAACTGGTGATTGAGCAATTTGAAACACAAGAAAATGTTTCAAAAACTTTTCCATAAACTTTTATCAACATTTTGAAAAGCATTGGTTTCAAATTGAAACAGGGAAACTGTTTGTCTAAAAATGCTAGAACATGATGTTTGAAAATGTGTTTTAAAAATAACATTTTTTGGAAAGATGTGTGAAGTCGTATGCTGTCTTACGAGGTATTTAATAACAATTATTTCAGTCAGTATATGAAAATATTTCAGCTTTTTTTTAATAATTTTTATCAAACATATTATATATGGGCCATCTTAAAAATTGCTGCAGCTTGGACTAAAAACATTAATTGGAAAAAAGCTGAATTCTACAGCTAAGGTGGTAACTTATTTTCATACACTAGATTAAAATAATCATTACCAAATATACCCTTAACCAAATGTTAGACCAACATATTTGTACCACTCTTGTCTTGACTGGTAACAACCATGTCATTCTACGTGCATGTCTGAGGAAGTTTGGAGTTCTGCATGTTGTTTCAGGTTGTGTAATCTCATTACATCTATAAAAAAAGTGCAGGCTATGACTACTGCAAAGTATGCTGAAGAAAATCTTCTTGTCCATCTGTTTAATTGCCTATTTGAAGTAATCTAGTTGAAAATGATTTTGAAATATTTTAAAAATTAAGGGTGGTTTGCTTCAAAGTTGACATTATGTAATTTCCAATGAAACTTGCAAGGAATATTTTTCTCAAGAAGAAATATGATGAACCTTTTAACTATGTTATGTATTTATATTACTATTCTGAACTTACTATTATAACTTCCCTGCAGCTTTGTTGCGCATGATACAGACACCAGAGGATACATATGTTTATGATCAAGTTATATCAACAATTTTTGATGAAGATAGAATAACTATGGTGGCTCAACGACAACATGGTGAACAGGCTGAGATAACCCAGAATGAATCTGCATTGCAAGATGCTGTTATGGAGGCTGCTAAGGAAGTATTCAAGAAACATGGGGCAAGGAGGTTTGAGATTGTACCTATCAGTCCATCAAATTGCCATCATTGGTCCAGAAGGTTTTCCTTTTTGCGAGAATTTCAATTCTACATTTAAATAGAAGCACAAGTTTTATATTAGACACTACAGTTGTTAATTGTTTGATTTGTGTAAGAAGGAAAACACTCCGTCTTTTAACTTCTAGTGGAAGCATGCTCGAGCTACGCCATGAGTTGCGTTCTCCATTTATCAGTTGGGTAACTTCAAATCAGGTAATTTTTAGAAAGTAATTCTTGTATTCATGTTTCTTGAAATATCATTCTCAATACAATGCAACTGTTGTCGAATTTATCACTGTGACATGACATTGACGACCTTTATCATGTTCATCAATGAAATATGACATCATTGTCATAATGAATATGCCTCCATAACCATCAAGTGTATTAGGATTGTGAAAACACAATAAATGGATGGCAGTTGATTACTTCCATTATAAAACTTTTAGATATAATGATTACATGGTAAAAACAAATTCAACTTAAGTTATGTGAAACTAAATCTATACACAACACACATAATATCATAATACTCTTATATTTCCCCTCACATAAGAGCATCTAGCTTGTAACAGACTCAATAACAACCTAACAAACTTAAATATAGCAGAAAACAATAGATACATAGAGGAATATAAAAAAATCAATTGTTGTAGTAGAATTAGAAATAAAAAGTAGTTGTGATTATTGTAGCAGAAGTAACAACAATAGAAATAATCTAAGATTTCCTCGGGAAACAAGTAGATGTGATCTACGTTTGAAACATTTTCTGTAAAAATGATTTTTTCCTCTTTTTTTTTTAAATTCCACCTTTTTTAGCATTTTTTATGAAAAACTCTTTTCTCCCTTTTTTTCCTTCTCTTTCTCTCTTTAATGTAGCCTCTCCACAACAAGGAAGTGCCAATGGGAGTAAGCTAAGGGAAGGGAAGGTTAAAGTTAGATTAGGATTTGGATTGGAGCTTGTGTTGCTTTTTTTTACAAAGGTTTTGGGGATTCTTTTGCTTGATCTCAAAATTCTTTAGGAGTTTCTTTTTGTCAAAGTTGGACTAGAGGCTCATGCTTTTGGTTGAGTTCATGCTTAAGGAGTTAAGGATGTCCGTTAAGTTGTTTGCAATGGATGCTACCAACAGCATGGACCCTTCCACCTCTAAGAAGCCTTCTACCAAAGAGCTGGTGCTTTTGAGGTAGGAGGTGCAAACAAGACGAGAACACTTTACTTTTGTGAGAAGTCTTTAGCTTCTCAATGGCCAGGAAAGGTATAGGGGTAGCTCTTTTAGTAGCCTATTTTTCCTAGCATTGAGATTCTACTTTTTTACTAAAGCTATCCCCATTAACTTGAGTAAATCATGTAGAAACCAATGATTAATTACAAAAAATGCCACAATTATCTTACAACCTTATTTTGCTATTGACTTCTCCCATACTTTTTTTCATTTCTTTCTTTCACACTTTTCTTTTTATCACATTTGTCATTTTTTGTTGCTTTTTCATCATTGTTTATGTTTCATTTCCTTCATTGTTTTAGTTTTGTTTTCTCATTTTGTGGAAAGGATTGAAGATGGTACCTATGAGATCTCTTGGAAGCAATGGTGATGGATGAAATGGTAGCTGTGTGGAGATATCTATACTTTGAACTACAAGGACTCCAAGTTCAACAACACAATACAAAATAACCTAACCCTAGCATTTTCCCCATATCCATTCTTTATACTCTCCACTAGACTGGATTGGGCCAACATTGCCCACTAACCCTCAACTTAAAATAAGTTGTTACATCACTCTCCAGGTGGAGAAGAGACCTTGTTCTGAATGTTGAGGAATTTCTGTAGCAACTTGTAATAGTCTTCCCACGTAGTAGATGCCTTGTCTTCCTTGGTCCACTGAACATGGATGTAGGTGATCGCCTATCTCCCCTGCCACACCACACCTCTCTAGGATCTTGCAAGGTTCCTTGTTCACCATTGGATAAGTTATAGGTGTTTTTAAGCTCGTCACTTGTGTAATTGGTCCCACCTTCCTTTGCAATTGAGACACATGGAAGACCAGATGAATGTGAGTCTAAATAAATAATGTGCGACTACATAGAGAGAAAAAACACCATAAATAATGTGAGACTAAATCTACTTACAATGCATGAAACTAAAGAGGCTGATGTAGACCCAAAATTTCGTCATTCAAATAAGATATAAAATTTTATAATTTAACAAAAAATTTGATAATGGATAGAAATAAATAAAAGGAAATGATTCATGTTGCAGAACCCACAGTGGAATCAAATGTGTTGATTGTTGTTTAAGTTGTGCTACAGCTATAAATGTAAGGTAATTAAAGGATGTTTGCACTTTGACTATACTAAACAGCTTCTTGTATATGTTTTACATGACAGAAATTATCCTTCAAACGGTATGAAATATCATGGGTATATAGACCTGGAATGGGCCATTCAACTCCAAATCGTTTTCTGCAGGTATTTACTTTAATCCATCAGTTAATTAGTAATCATAATTCAGATACCTTTCATTTTGCTATTGCTGACGATTGCTTTTCTTTGGAGTTAATTCAGAAATTAAGTTGAGGATTGCTTTATTTATTTAGCTCTAGTTCTGCATAGTTAAGCTTGTCTTTGGTGTCTGTAGGGAGATTTTGATATTATTGGTGGTACACCTGCAGTGACAGTGGCAGAGGTTATCAACGTATGTTTCTTGTACCATTAACAGAATGTGTTTTCTTAGTTTATTGAGATTTTTGTCACTACTGTGGTCTAGTCTTAATCTGTTGACTGACTTTCAGTCTCAGTAAAATGATAAATAAACTTAATGTTTCTGTTAGAGTTTAAATGTTGCATTAGAGATTTTGTATTGTGAGTTTAGTTTCACATTACTTATTTGTCTTTTATCATTCTTATATAGTTTCTATATAAAGAAATCTTATGCTTATGAATGAATCAATCCAACTTTCACCTTATTTCTAATTTGTCAGACAGTATTAGAGCTTTATGTTTGAGAACCAAAAAAATAGAGAAAAAATTAGGTTGGGAGGAGGGAAATCCTTGTCATTGCCCTCTTCTCAACCACCCCAACTCCCACTAACGTCTCTCTTTCTCTTTTTCCTAAACCTTAAACCCTAAATTTTAAACCCTAACCACCATCCCTTTCTTCTCTGGCTCAGTGCACATAGGCAACCTTTCTTGTAGCTCATACAACTCTCTTCTTCTTGAAGTAGACTGCACAGAGTAACACTTTTCATGGCATTGACTTGTGCACATTGAGCACTCTTACACATGTAAATAGCTACCTCTTCATCTTGTGCAGAAGACCTCTTCAATTCAATGATCTTGCTCCACAGTTACTACAACTTCGAGCAATGTTTGTGTGCATAGGTGACTCTGTCCTATAGTCCACTTGTTGATTCACCAACGTAGATCTCCACCAACTCTTCCACTCATCAACTTCTTGCATAAGTCTAACAATGTGACCTCCCAATCAATAGCCCGAGCTCTTTATGAGAGTCATTGCCGTTATCCACGTTGTACACTACTAACATGTTGACTCACTGTTGGCTCTTGTCTCTCCTACCTGCACAGCTACATGGTTGCACTTTTTAGGGTTGTGAACTTGTGATTAGAAGGTTGGGAGAAGAGGGGAAAGAAAAGAAAAAGGAAAAAAAAAAGTAAGAGAAAAAAGATAAGGAAGGGGACATTAGAGCATGTGCAGTATTAAAAAGAAGAAGAAGATAGAAGTAAAAAAATAAAAAAAAGTAAAATTGAGGAAAAAGAATAGGAAAATATCTCAATCTCCAATTTCTTTTGGTGATCTGTTTGGAAGTTAAGAACGACCAAGGGGATAAAAGTAAGAAATATATTTTTTGGTATTACTTTTTTGTTGAATATGGTAGTAAAAAGCCCTCTAGTTTGTCAAAGTAACTACCCAAAAGTTTTACTTATATGCCAGGCTTTTCAGATTTATTGTTTTGGATGACCTATTGAAACAAGTTCACTATATATGTTATTCAATGCTAGATCATGGATACAAGAGTAACATGGCTGTTGTTAATCATTTGATTTTATTTGGTTTCTAGGTGGCTTTGGATTTAGCAGGTCGCTTTTTTCATTCTGATCATTTGGAAATCTGCTTAAATCATGCCCAAATATTGTCAGCTATTTGGCCATGGGTAGGAATAGAGGGAGTACTTTGCCAAGATGTGGTTAATGTATGATGCATGTTTGTCAAGCTTTTACACATATGAAGATTAGTGCTCACCTCACTCTTGTTTGTTAAAAATTGAAGGTTCTATCCTCATTAAGTTTGTATTCTCCTCAATCTGCAAAGCGTAAATCCCAGTGGTCCCTTATACGGCGCCAACTCTTGCAGGTTGGTTAACAGTTTAGGTTTATATGATTTAGAAAGTGAATCTGTTCTAACATGGAGAATATGCATGTTTCTCAGTCATCCTAAGATTTATTGAATTATTTGGTAAATTTAGATGCTTTCTTACCTAAGATTTATGTAATTTAACAATAGATAGAAATACATGAAAGAAAGAGATTCTTATGATCAACCCTACATAGTGAAATTATAACTCAAACTGTTATTGTTGTGTTTTTATATTTTCCTCACAGCCATGGTATCATCAATGTATTCAACTTTGATCTCATATCAAACATTGGTAAGTGTAAAAATTGTCATGTGGCGGCAAAATTTTGCTACATTGGAGGAAATATGGTAAAGAAAATCATCTTTTGTTAATAAATTACAATGTGAACATCATTTTTAATGTTGTTTAGTAAATCAAAAAACAACACATATTGATGGAATTCCATTGTGTGTTGATGTTAATTCTATAAGTGTAGTATGATAAAATTTAATTACTTAGTTCATCTGCTATAATTTATGTTAACTTGATAATGTTTTGATATTAGATATATAGTCAAAGTGGGAAAGGAATTATTGAATTTTCTTCCCAAAATATTACATCATTTGAATGCAAATTGAAAAAAATACATGAATAGATTTTACATTGATTTCCAGAAGAATATGAAAATTGATGCTCATCTTTTATTACATACGTGAAATATTGTTCTTTGGTGAAGGAACTTAACCACTTTTTAAAAAAAAATTAAAACCCCCAATCTATTTAAGGTAGATCCACTTTTATTAATATGAAAATTGATCCACTTTTTTTAAACTTAACCACTTTTGTTCTTTGTTATTTTCCTACTTACATATAACCAATTTCAATAATGTCAATAGATCAGTGTGTACCTCCTAAATCATTGCTGTACTGATACTGTGCGTGTAGGTAGTACGCCACACAAAAATAAACAATGTATGAGATTACTATTATAGTGTCAAAAAATGGTAACTACATTTGAAATTATAGGAAAGTGCAAACTTGCTTCATGCAAAGGATGCAGGAGCATCTTAAGCCATTGATCCTCAATAATATTGATTAATCCCTTTTAGTGTGTTGTGGATCAAACTGTCTCTCATCACACATTGTGTCATAAATGGAACTCTTGGGTTTTTTGTCCCGATCAATGTGTCTCAAGGCTTTGTCACTAGCTTTATAATGTGAGCATATTTCTTTGCATCCTCTCAGAAGGTGCAGTTGTTGATGGTGCTAGTGACTATACTCCTTAATGGAATGTCAATCTCATGGTAGTTGTACCACAACTCTAAGTTGAACGTGTACTTCAACCTAGCCTTCTTGTTTGACAAGGACCGTAGAGCAGTGTACTTGGTGGCAAATCTGGTGACTATTAGTCAATCCAAGTCATCCCTACAGCACTAGCAATCTCATGTATGCCAATAAATAAAAATGGCTGCAAATAAAGTGTGATCATTCTTGCACATGTAACAGTCTTCCCAATGAAATTCATCCTATGAAAATCCTTTAGAATCAAATCAATGCAATGTGCTGCACATGGTGTCTAAAAGATGGTGTATAATTTCCATGATCTTCTCTTCAACTTTCTTGAAATTGCTTCCATTATCAATGATCACTTGAACAACATTTAATGTATCCACTCCTTTGATCACATCTAAAATCAACCTTGTACAAATACTTATGATCCTTAGCAAATGCATTGATGCACTTCAAAAAAATTGTCCATCCATTGTAGTACACCATGATAATCTAGTTCTAGATTGTACTTGTTAGTATTAGTTGTTAATATCAAGATTAAAAAGACAAACAAAATATATAAGAACCTAAAAATAAGTGGTAGAACCTAAAATGGAAAATGTTGAAATTTCATCTTAAAATTAATTGGTAATGAGTGAAAGAGTTTTTCATATATTAGGCATAGTTTAATTTCTACTTTAATGTAGGACTATTCTATTACTCCCCTTTACTTATAGTTTATTTTGATACATATAAATGTCCATGGGTGAATGTGTAAATTGACTTTAATATCATGTTGAAAGTTCATTTTAAAACTAATTGACAATGATTGAAAGGATTTCTTATATATTAAGTCTAATTCGATTTCTATATTTATTAATGTGAGACTATTCTAACAAAATGAGAAAATGAATTTAGAGATAACTTAGTAAAAAAATAATATAGGAATTTGATGGAAATATAGATTAACTTTAAAATAAAATGACTATTTGTATTAAAAAGGTTGCTATGAAAATTTTAGAAGAGTCTTGTAGGGTAACTTTTCTAGGTAAAGAAAGTGGTACAGTAATTTTGAATTTAAAATATCTCTACCAAACTAAGCATGTTGAAGTATGACTATTTCTGCCATGTGTCATACTAGCCAACTAGACACTAGACCCCCATCAATTTATTTAATTGGGATTTTTCTTAATGTCATTAAATGATGATTACTTGTATGTTATTGAAAGAATCTTTGTTTTACTTGGATATCTCTACTCTTATATCAACCATAGCTAAATAAGCTTCCACTTTTTTAGCATAGAATGAAGGAGAGCTTGACATATTTAAGCTTGAGAACAAAGTGCAACATGTACATTGGATAATTAGTTAATGACATGTATTTTATTAAAGAAAACCTAAAATTCAAACAAAAGTCATATGAAATTTACAAAATTAAGCATCTGAAATTTACATAAACAATGCATAAGTGGATATCCATCTACCTAATTAGTAGCTCATATACATAATGCACAACAGTAACATGAATCTAACATCTTTTTTTAATCATAATTTTTTCCATTCTTTGTTTAGACTTCGTCACCTTCATTTTTCTTTCCTTTTTTATACAAAAACAATAGAGAAAGATGAGTATTCTTTCCCTTTTTACTTGATACTTGTGCACAGTCTCCACCTTCTTCTCTTTCCTTTTTTCTTTCATTTTTTTATTTCTTCCTCCATGTGAATCCTTTCCTTATTTCATTTTTATCTTTCTTTCTTCCATGTCTTCTTTTATAATGTATCTTCTTAACTTTCGTTCCACACATCACTTTTTTAATGTACAACAGCTATACCCCTTTTTTTGATGTAACAAACAAAAATTATGTGCAGCATATCTACATGTATCCCCCTCTCCCCTTGTTTTCTTTACCTTTTTTAGTTCTCCCTTTCATAAGCAACAAACTACAAAAAACCGAAGCTGACAACAAAAACCGAAGCTGACAACTAGGGTCTGTGATGCTTGGAGGGTCTAAGGGGAGCTTCTACATGTAAACTGATTGTCTCCTCCTCCCTTAGTGTTGTTGATGATGTCCTGGAGTGTGGACATGTCAGAGACATTGAAAGAAGACAGATCTGGACTGTGGGGAGGAGGTGAGGACTGGGGGAAGACATTGTGGAAAGCATTGACCTCAAACTAGACAGCAACAACTAAGATCTGCTCAATCAGATTTCTATCCTGGAGATAGATTTGGAAAGGGGAAGTCCGTTTTGATGGTGGACAAAAGATGGAATTGCGTGTAAAGGGAATGAAGCAGGACTTTGAGGTCTACCATCACCACTAAAGCAAGTTGGTGATGGCAGGCCTCTTTTTTCCCCTAAATAATCTGGGCTTTGATACCATGTGGAATTAAAGAACAGGAGAAATAGAAGATGATTTCATTGAGTATTCCAAACCTCTATAAATATGAGTTACATTGTGGGGAAAGATACATGAATTCCGATATGGAACTATTATTAAGACTAATAATCTATTCAAGAATGGAATGGGAAATAAATACAAATTCAAGAAATGCTACAAATCATAAAAGCACACAACTCATCAAAAATCTATTCAAGAAAGGAATGGGAAAGTACTGAAGTACAGAGCAAGAAGAAACCAATGCTGAACCTGTTCAACAGGTTTTGCAAACATTGGTTTTATTTTCATTTGGAGCACTGAAAAAAAGGTTTCCATTTCATTTTCCTAATGCAGAAAGTATTTCATCTTTCTTTCAGTTTACACTACATTATTGTACATATATTCTGATGAGAACTAGTTATAGTCAATCTTTAAATTTATATTACATGATTACACACTTGTCATATTTTCTAGAAATACGTTTATTCAAATTTTGCAGTTCAAGGATTGTCATCTTGAGGATCAAGAAAGAAATGATGGCACTTCTTTCTCACTTTACTCTTTTCTATAATGGTGTAGTTGGAGAGAAAAATTGAAAGTTGTGTTTCACTAATTACAGGAAACATACATAAATGTGCAGGACATTTTACAGTAAGCACTATTAACTACTCTAATATATCACTAACTCTAACATTCCTCTTCAAGCTGGAGCATAAACATCTAACATGCTCAACTTGTTACAGAATTTTTGAAATACTTTAACACCCAGTCCCTTAGTGAAAATATCAGTCTATTGTTCTAAAGATGGAGTATATGGAATAGAGATGATTCCGTCTATTAACAAATTTCGAATGTAATGATAGTCCACCTCAATATGTTTAGTTTTTTCATGAAAAGTAAGATTGTTGACAATAAATATAGCTAAATGATTATTGCAATGTATTTCCATAGCTGTAGTAAGACCCAATTCTGTGTGAAAAGAATTTATCTACATTATCTCACACCCTATTTGTGTCATGGACCAGAAAACTACATTTTGTTTCTTGTTATGCCATATCACTAAGTTTCCCCAAATATACGTGTAATAACCTGATGTTACTCTAATACCAAGTAGGAGAGAAAAGTTGAAAGTTGTGTTTCACTAATTACAGGAAATATACATAAATATATCACTAAGTCTAACAGGTGTCAATTTAAGCTACCATACTGCATGCTGGATAAGGTATAGAAAGTGATTCCCTCTGTCCTGCACTTGGTGGAATGTGATAATCTGTGTAGGCCATAATGAGAAGATAATCGTGAGTTTCTTTTCTATAAATCTGGCTTTACTGGGTAAATAGATTTGGCAGTTTGGCATTGTTAGGGAGGGCTCTGGTAGCTTGTTGGCAGAAATCATTCAAAAGGAATGATATCAGGGGAATTTTAATTTGGAGGGTGGGTATTCATGTGGAAGGGTCTCAATTCTCGAGTCTTTGGAGAGAAATTTTAGAAGTAGAGGAGGTGGTAAATTATGGTATCAAAAAATGGGAGAAGGTTAAATTTTGGTGGGATAAGTGAATTGGTGTGACACCTTTATGCTAGTTATTCCCAACTTTATTTTTTATGGTGTGCCATTTGTCATCCAATGTAAAGATAGTAGTGTGAGATGTTTATTTTAGAATGAACCTCAATGATACAAAATCTAATGGTCTCATACTCTCATTATGCTTCTTTGTCTCCTTCACCGTCACAGTTCTACTTGCTTTGCAGATTCTTGGAGATGAAGGTCTTTTTACTGAAGCCTTCATATGACATCTTAAGGTATGGTGGTGTTAGATTGAAGTCTTGGGAGTGCATCTTGACTAGTCACATCTTGACCAAGGTTTAGTTTTTCATTTGGTAGATTTAGTATGGTGGTATGCCTATGGAGATAGTGTTACAAACAAAGGACCTACAACTTGTCAGTAGAAGGATAGTGACACCTCTTCTTTGGGTACCCTTTAATACACCATTGGTGGGTGGATCTGAGCTTGGACATTCATCATGAAATGCATGTTCAGGATTTCTTGGAGGTTTGGGCCATTGAAGTTAATAGTAGTAAACATGGAGGACAATTTGGTTTATTCGACCATAATATATGGTATGGTTGCGAAAATGGTTGGAAATGAACAAAAGAGGTTTTCAAGAATTATCTTGTGATGAAACTCATTTCATATCTCTGGTCTCCAAGTGTGTGGTTGAGATGTCGAGAAGTGTGCTTTCATAGCTTGAGTCCCTTGTGTTGCTGTAGTTTCTGTGCCTTAGCTGTTTCTTTGCTTTTTCCATTGGTCTGTTTATTTATTTTTTGTCCCATGTCTGCCTGATGTCCTACCTGGAAATATTGTTTCTTTGCCTTATTGTCTTCTTTTTCCTTTCTAGTTAATCTACAACTTATGTAGGCCATCTACTTGCTTGATTTTTCTTTTTCGGTTCTGCTCAAAACAATATTGTGCATTGGATGAGATCTATGGTAAATGTCTATAAATTTATACTGCATGATTGCACCCATGTCATTCTTCTAGAAATATGTTTATTCACAGTTTTCTGGAATTATTTGTCATTGTTGGTCTTTTTTTTTTTTTTTCTTTTTTAAGAAATCTCTACCCTAATTTTATTCATTAGGCAAGTAGGTGCCTACAAACCAAAAGTCAAAAGTACAAAATGTGAGGAGGACTAGACCAAAATCCCACTAAGGAAAAGTCAAGTGACAGCATCAAAGGTCAAACGAAAGGAGCACAAAAATACAAGAGCCTACAACCAAACAGAAATTCCAAGTGTGTGCCATGCCACCCGACGGAAGTTCCAACCCCAAAGCAAGTAGATGCCACCAAGCGTATCAACTACGAAAGTTAGGAATGCCCCACACATCAATCAAAATTTCGCTTCAAAGCTCCCTAGGGAAAATGCCTTTCATCCAGATCTGTAAATTGATGTCAACACCTCAATGCACTGCCTAGTCTGTGACACAATTACCTTCCCGGGGAACCCATCCAATTGATTCAAACTATTGGACCAGCTCAAGTAGCTCCTGCCAATGCACATCCCACAAAAAACCGCATCTACCAATTCTCTAGCATCTAGCTCCAATAGAGCCATTGTTGGTCTTTAGGAACCATTAAGTTGAGACAAATGACCAAGCTACTTTGTCAATTGTCATTTTGCCTTTTTCTGTATTTTTGCATTTGTGCTTATTTATTCATGTCTGCAATAATTTTATTCTGTTTCTTGGGTAATTATTTTCTAGGCATACTCTGTGACCTTCATTTCAATTTTCTTTTCATGGATAAATACTTAAATTAATTTTACCATAACATTCTCCTGATATATAAATAGCTTCATAGTTCATACAATAATCATGAGTGATGCTACAACTTGGGATGGTATCAAAATCATTTCATTGATTAGAGTTTTTTATCTCTACAGGGTCTTCATCTTTCAAAATCTGTAGTGGACAGATTGCAAGCAGTAGATTTGAGGTTTTGTGGATGTGTGGATGTGTCCCTTGCTAGATTAAGAGGAGCTCTCTCACCTGGTATCTTTTATGCTTTCTTAGGACTTTTAACTCTGTTGGTAGAATTTGAGAATCTGTATGATTTAATACTGTTATTGCAGATAACCTTACTCGCAAGGCACTTGATGAAATTTCTGTGCTTGTTAATTATCTAAGAGTATGGAAAATAGATGAGAATGTTTCTTTGGATGTACTCATGCCACCAGAAGAAAGCTACTACAGAGGAATACTTTTTCAGGTGCGGTACTTCTCTATTAATATAGGTGTATACACTCTTTTTTAGTAAAATTTTTATTACACCCACCGTTTGATACATGATGTTTGTGAAATGGCTAATAGCATTTGAATTTCTTCATTTCAAGAATAGAGGATATGGAGACAGACAAATGTTTCCCTTGCCAAAAAAGTAATACATGATTTGGCATAGTAGAATTGAGTAAATGATATACTACACTAGATAAATATTTAAGTGCAAACATTGGAAATGATGACATGTAAAAATATTTGTCACATAAAAATTGAAACAAGGAAATTGAGATTGTGTTTGCTACGTGCACACATCTAACTTAAAACTAGTTGGTAATGAGTGGAGAGGACTTTTTTATATTAACTCTTTGTTTTCTTTTAATTAGTTCATATGAGATTCTATTTTTGTACACTTTCCTTCACTTGTACCTTTCTTTAAGTTTTACGAATGTTTTTTTTAAATGGAGGTGTGGGCTTACTAAGGTTTTTGCTCTAATAACATGTTAAAATGTGAACATCTAACACAAAACCAATTACCAATGATTTGAGAGGTCCTTTTTTGTATTAACTTATTCTTATTTTTTTAATTAGTCTATGTGGGACTATATTTTCTAGCAATTTGTATTTTACAGTTGTTTTTTAAGTCTTAGTTGATATATGATGTATATTGATGTAGAACCATCATAGTTTCTATTTTATATCCAAACTATTATGATTAGTCAGCATATTTAACCGTTTCAAGTATTTGGAATTTTAGTATAAAGGCCATTTGCATCAGTGGATAAAATAACAAGAAAACAAGATTCTGCATTCAGATAACATTCCTGTTACTAGTTGAAGATGGCTTCTAAATATGGAAAGCAATAAAAAATATTTAAATACGTGGAAAGTTTGTTTAAAATAGTCAAGTAGATATTTACTTTACACTATTTGATTACAGTTATCGAACAGTAACATGAATAAAAATTCACGATTTTGTTTATTCAATCTCTGTTTGTATTAACTTTTATCCTTTTATAAAAAGCAGCATTCTAAGAGGAAAAAATGAAAAAAGAATTGAAAAGAAGATTGTTGACAACATTGGAAAGTGTATGACTTGCACATATTATATATACAAGGGAGAGGCTTCTCAACTCATAATCAATTGATTTTCACTTGAATGCATCCTTATTTCGGTATAGTGTCAAAGCTAATAATCATTTGATTTAAAAATAAGGATACTTGTAAGACTTAAATGTGGCAAGTGAGGATAGTCTTACTTAGAATGCTCATGTATATACAAAGAAAAGACCTCTCCACTCATAATGAATTAATTTTCGGTCAGCCATCTCTACATTTTAATAAAAAAACCTATAAAAATTATAAAAGCATTCAGAGAATTAGTTTGTTGATAGTTCATTGCATGTTGGGGTGCGGATCTTGATTTACCAGTCTAATACTAGAAATAACTGCAATTTTTCCTTTATGGAATGATTGCTAGATAACCTACAATACATGATATGTGATCTACCACCAAAATCTCGACTGTGATCTATGCAGCATTCTTTTTCCTTCTAAGGATATTGAAATGCCTTCATTTGAAATAATTTGATCTCCTTGAACTTGGCTTGTTGCAGATATATGTCATTACTGAAGGTAATTTTGGTATGATGCCTGAGAGGAACCTCCTTGCTATTGGTGGTTGTTACGATCATATACTCCATGCAATGTGGGACCATGTATGCAACTCATGCTTCTAAAACTTGATATATAAATCTCTCAATCTTAAATATAGTTTATTTACAAGCTTAAATAGAAAATGATCCATTGAACAACCTTCATTGTGGACACAACCTATACTTGGAGCATAAGTGAAGCTCATCATTAACTGCTGAATTAAAATGAATACATTGTTGGAGTTTGAACAAATTGAGACTTTACTATGTCAATATAGCATTTAGCTGTGCAACCAATTGATACCATATATTAAAATTGTATTTCTGAAGTTCATACAAGCATACAACAAAGTATGTACCAATTCAATATTTCAGTCATTTATCCTATGTTACCACTCTTTTGTACTATCATATTTTAAAGATTTTGTTTTGGTGAGCCTTGATTGGCAAAGGTTTCAAATATCCTTGCTATTGGTCTCCTGAAGAGGGAAATGTATCAAGAATTGATGATTGTATTGCTGGTCCTTAAAGTCTTTGAAATGATCACTAGAGAAGGATGAGTGTTGAAAGCGGTGGTTCCCAATTAGAGGGTGGAGATGGCAACCTGTTTTTTTCCAGTTGCAGGAACACACATGGCTCCTGGAAGCACATGCCACTCCCTCCTGCCACATAAATGGGGTAGTTGGGGAGTTTGGGGGGAGCTTTGATGTCAGTGAAGGTAAGGATGGTAGGGTAGGGTGGGTGCATGTAATCTATAGTTGAAGGAGGGTCTCTGGAGCTGTAAATGCTGGCATGAATTTGGGCAGCAACTGATGTCCTCTTTCTTGATGTCAGGAGCTGAAGTTGTGATGGAGGCACCAGTGTTTTCTCAATCTCCATTGGGCTGTTGAACCTTGAAGATTGCTGGAGGTGGATTGTCACCAATGTTTATGGTCCAATGGTTCAGCAGGAGAAAACTGCCTTCGTTGAAGAGCTCTCCAGCATTAGAAACAGGTGGTCCTACTCATGGATTTTTTTGGGTGATTTCAATTGGATTGGTTCTCCAAAGGAAAGGACAAGTGGTTCTTTTTCTCAGGACATGAGAATTTTTCCTGCTGGATTGAAGAAAATGACCCAACTGATTTACCTCTGCAGAACCTCAAGTTTACACGGTCCAATTTCCAGTAACTGCCTACACAATCCAGAATTAATAGGGTCTTGGTTGACACTTTCTGGTTGACATGTTTTCCTTCTGTTCTGGTTAGGGGGCGTGCAACATGAAAGTTATTTTAGCTGTTTGGTATAAGTGACTTTCGGGTCGAGTAGTCGGTTATAGTGTTGGCCAACAGTGGTAGGTATTAATATGCTGTTATTTTCGAGTTGTAGGGCATGCCAGAACTATTTGTGTTGTACACTTTGGAGAGATGCTGCCTCTCAAACACAGCATATCAAATTGAGCCTTCAAACCAGTCAAGGCATTACCATCTCTGATTGACCTATCAGAGGAGGGAGCGTTGCACTCTGGCATTAGAGCAGATGGAGGCCAAAAGGAAAGGGAAAATGGTGGTGAATACTCAAACTAAGGGAGGAAAATGTGGAAGGGACAACACATGGAAGAAGGGCTGAAGTCCATTAATGCAATGGAATTATTTGGAGAAATTAAACAACTCTCATTCATGGCATTGGTGCAGCATAAGGTGGTGGATGAGGAGGATGTTAGTGGGCAGGAAGGGGAGATCAGACCAGAAATTAGGGAAATTTTAAGTACATACTAATGTTTTCCAGGAGCAAGATGGTGTACGGGAATTTTCGTGATTATTAATTAATAAATAAATACATATAATTAAATATTAAAGTATAACATAGAAATCCTAAAATTTTACATTTATAATTGCAAATACACGGTGCCTATTGTATTAAATATGTACGAGTACGAGTCGATCTTACAGGAAACCCAACATAAAGAATTAAAGGAAAGATGCTAAGTGAATGTATAATAAAAAAGTACCGTACAAAAGGTACAAATGAAAGCTAAAAAAAAAACTAAAAAATATAATAAATAAATTATTTATAGGCATTAATGCATGGGAATCGGGTATAGACAATTTTGAAGTGTTATTTACAATTTTTGCATTATTTTAGTAATTTTTAAAATAATATTTTGAGGCATATAAGTTACTCTAGCGGTTTTGGGCTTTTAATGTTAACTTCCCAAAAAAGGTCGGAGTTTTAATATTAAAACTCCAAATCACTGTTCATAGCATGCCTAACTGAAATTACGTGTTGACTTAAGAAAGCACATGCCCACGTTAAAACTCCGATACTCTTCATCAAAAATTCGGAGTTTTAATGCTAAAACTCTAAATCATTGTTCACAACATGTGTCCAAATGAAATCACGTGCCGACTTAAGAAATCACGTACTCACGTTAAAACTCCGATATTCTATGTTAAAACATAAAACTCTAGTGTTTTAATGTTAAAAATCTGAGTTTTCATCACGTGAGAACTTACTTTTTCACGTGACATTATTTATTGATTTTGGATGGTTTTACCCTTATTTAACACTTCTAAATCAATTGAACCTTCACGACGCTCAAACTTACATGTTCTAAAAAGTTAATACACTTAATCCACTAACTTAAACACTTAACTTGAATCAAAAATGTAAGTGTTAAATAATTAAACAATAATCACCATAACTATCCAGAATAATTTCAATAATCATTAAACACTAAAAATATTTATCATCAAACACATTTATTCCAAACACTGTTCATCTTCTTCCTGAGCTTCATTTGACCTTGTGCGTGTATCCAAAGATACCCAAACACTTATAAAATAGGCCATCTAGCTCAATCATAAGAAGTTGAACCAAAGAATAGGCATACAACGAGCAAAGTTAATAAAAACATCGAATGTTAGAAAGGATCAAACAAAACTATAATTAAAGAGTGAGATATACAAAAAATTGAGTTAGTATTAGTACAAACAAAGTTAGTTGTCAGTGAAAACAAAGTTAGTTGTTAGTGAGTTAGTGAAAAATTTGTTAGAGAAACTTGTTAGAAGTTAGATGTTAGCAGAAATACTTCAAAAACAATAAAATAAAAATAATCTGTACAAAACTTCAAAACAAACACATTTATGCAAATGTACAATTTTTATACAAATACATCCAAGGTTCAGAAGATTAAGATAGTTGTATTTTAATACAAAATGGTCACTTTCTAATGCTTTAACCTCCATTATACCTTAAGCTCGTCTTGTACTGCAAAGTTTTAGTCTACTGTTTGAATGCACGCCAGCACTTAGCTACCCTTCAGGCTGTCACTCCTTCAACTCAATTGAATGTAGGTGCTCCTTACAATAGAACTCTTCAGTCACCAGATGCAGAGATGTTCTCCACCGATCTTTCTTGTTCAATCAGCAACAGACATCTCCCTCAGTGCAAGTCTTCCACTTGGTGAAGGGGGTGGCAAAGGAGCAGGAGCCTTTCGGTACAAGCTGCCCTTAGATTGTCTTTTTCCAGTCCTCTACCCGAGAAGGGAGCTGAGTCCAGGAGCTCTTGCTTGGAAAATCAAGAAATGGAATGGTAGCTAACTCTCTAGTTGCAGGTAGAAGTTTCCAACATTAAAAATGACCCTTTGATTATCGTCTAGCACCTTTTTATAGAAGTATGGTAGACATTTCTATTAGGATTACTCTGGTGTGGAGACTGTTTAAGTCTTCACAAGTGTATGTATCCTTATTGGACCTATTGGACCTGATAAGCCTTTAGGGTGATTTGTGCCCTAATGTTGCACTATAAATAAGTGCTGTAACCTTATAATGTGGGCGTGTGAAAACTAGTGAAACTACCAGAAGATGCCCGTGGATTAGGTTTCGACTGAACCACGTAAAACCTTGTATTGTGCTTGCTTCTCCTTCTCTTCTGCCTCCTTCCCTAGTATCGAATCCCGCCTTTCTTTTTGGTTTAATCCCATCAAACTGGTATTAGAGCATTAGGGTTTAAGAAAAAAGAGGGATTTTGGCCTGTTAGGGTTTGTGAACAGTAAACCCTGTTCGTGCAGGTACGAGCAGAGCCGTCCGACGCCGCTTCCAGAACCATCCGACGACGCATCTAGGCCGTCCGACGTGAGGAGAGCATTCGATGACGTAGATCTAGGCCGTCTGACGTGAGGAGAGCATCCGACAACGCAGATCCAGAGCCGTCCGACGTCGGAACCGTAGATCCAGAGCCGCTCGACGTTGTGCGCGAGGAGGGTGACGTTGGAACCCCAGATCCAAAGTCGTCCGACGCCGGAACTGCAGATCCAGTTCTGTTCGACGCGAGGAGAGCCGTCCGATGCCACATCCAGAGCCGTCCGACGCGAGGAAAGCGTCCGACAACGTAGATCCAGGCCGTCTGACGCAGATCTAGAGCCGTCCGACGCAAGGAAGCCGTCCGATGTCGCAGATCCATGGCGGTCTGACGTCGCCAGAGCTGTTCGACGCGAGCAGAGCCGTCCGACGCCGCTTCCAGAGCCGTTCGACGTAGATCCAGAGCCGTCCAACGTCGGAACTGCAAATCTAGTTTAGTCCGATGCAAGGAGAGTTGTCTGACGACGCATCCAGAGCCATCCGACGTAGATCCAGGCCGTCCGACGCAATGGAAACCGTCCGATGACCTAGATCCAGTGGAACACGAGTTCCAGGAGAGCTCGTCGGGTTCTTTTTTTTTCAGTGAGGAGTGATACAGTGGTGTCACTGAAGAGGAAAAAATGACAAACGACGGAAAGTTCAAAATTGAGAAGTTTGACGGTAATGGCTTTGGGTACTGGAAAATGCAGATAGAGGACTACCTCTATCAAAGGAAGTTGCATGAGCCTCTGTTAAGAGAAAAACCTGTAGAAATGGAGCAAAAGACATGAGATCTGTTAGATAGACAGGCATTGGGTGTGGTCAGATTGTCATTGGCCAGAAATGTTGCTTTTAACATTGTCAAAGAGAAAACCACGGCAGATTTGATGAAAGCTCTTTCAGATATGTACGAGAAGCCGTCTGCTTTAAATAAAGTGTATCTGATGAGGAGGTTATTCAATCTGAAAATGTCAAAAGGTGGCTACATGACAGATCACATCAATGAATTCAATGTCATCATATTTCAACTAAGTTTAGTTGAGATTAATTTTGATGATGAGGTCAAAGTCCTAATTTTGCTATCTTCTTTACCAGAAAGTTAGTCTGCAGTGGTAACTGGTGTTAGTAGTTCTCTAGGACACGAGAAACTGAAGCTAACAGATATCAGAGACCTGATTTTGAGTGAGGACATTCGGAGAAAGAACAACTCACAAGCAAGTACTTCAGAAGCAGCCTTAAGTGCAGAATGCAGAGGAAGAAGTCAACAGAGAAATGGTGGCAGAAATTACTCAAAGTCCAAAGGGAAAAGTAAGGGGAGGAAGAACATTACCTGCTGGAACTGTAATCAAAAAGGGTACTACAAGAATCAATGCAAGGCACCAAGAAGGGCGCAGAGCAATGATGGGGGAGCAGCAAATTCAGTATGTGAAGAAATTGCAGATGCTCTAACTTGTACTGTTAACAGTTCAGTTGAATCTTGGATTCTAGATTCAGGCGCTTCATATCACTCTACCAATGTCAAAGGACTGTTGAGAAACTACAAGCTCATAGAAAAAAGAAAACTTTACCTGGCAAACAACAGTGAGCTAGATATTGTGGGAATTGGTGATGCTTACGTCAAAACCCACAATGGTGGCATATGGAAGTTAGAGAATGTCAGACATGTTCCTGATCTGGCAAAGAATTTGATCTCTACGAGTTAGTTAGATGATGCAGGTATGTTTATCTCATATGGAGGTGGAAAGTGAAAGGTTTCCAAAGGAGCTATGGTAATTGCTAGAGGTAACAAAGTTGGCACCATATATGTTATCCTTAGTGATGAATACTTGGCTAGTGTTGTTGATTCAGTGGGAGCAACAACATTGTGGCACAGAAGATTGGGCCATATGAGCAAGAAAGGGATGGAAATTATGGCAAAAAAGGGAAAATTTTCAGGGATGAAATCTGTGGAGTTAGAATTCAGTGAAGAATGTGTACTTGGAAAGCAAAAGAAAGTGAGTTTCTCAAGGAACTCCAAGTTGCCAAAGACTCAGAGGCTGGAATTGGTACATACAGATGTGTGGGAACCAGTACCTATCAAATCTCTAGGAGGCTCAAGATATTATGTTACCTTCATTGATAACTGCACCAGAAAGGTATGAGTTTATTTCATTAAAAATAAGTCTTATGTATTTTCAGTATTTAAGAAATGGAAAACTGAGGTTGAAAATCAGACTGGTTTGAAGGTAAAATATTTGAAGTCAGATAATGGTAGAGAATACACCAGTCATGACTTTAAAATGTTCTGTGAAGAACATGGAATCAGGTTAATCAGGATTGTTCTTGAGCATCCTCAGCAAAATGAAGTTGCAAAAATGATGAATAGAACTTTGAATGAAAGAGCAAGGAGCATAAGGTTGTATGCTGGTTTTCTCAAAGAGTTCTGGGCAGATACTGTTAGCACGGCTGCTTACCTGATTAATAGAGGACCCTCAGTTCCTCTTGATTTGAAGATTCCAGAAGAAGCATGGTCTGGAAAGAAAATAAACATTCACCATTTGAGAGTGTTTGAATGTGAAAGTTATGTTCACATCAATAATAGTGCTAGGGACAAGTTAGATCCAAAGGCCATAAAATACTACTTCATAGGTTATGGAGAAGCAGAGCTTGGTTATTGTTTCTGAGATAACCAAAACAGAAGGATCTTGAGAGAGAAGGATGTAACATTCCATGAACAAGTGTTGTATAAACACAAAGTAGAAGCTGGTCAGGACACTACAAAAGATCAATCTCGAACCAGTTATGAGATTGAATTAGATGAAGCTCCAATCAATGGAAGTGTTGATCAGGAGACAAGTGCCATTGAAGATGTCATTCCTGAAGAACATCCAGGAGAAGAGATGGTCCCAGCACAGACAGTAAGGAGGTCAACTAGGGTCTCAAGACCTCCTGAAAGGTTCAATCAAACATTTAACTATTTGCTATTGACTGAACATGAAGAGCCTAGACAGTTTGAAGAAGCAATTCAGGCTACTGATTCTAGCAAGTGGGAGTTTGCAATGCAAGAGGAGATGAATTCTCTTGAGAAGAATGGTACTTGGATCCTGACCAAGTTACCTAAGGACAAGAAAACCCTTCAAAATAAATGGGTGTACAGAATCAAGGAAAATGTAGATAGAACCAAGTTATACAAGGCTAGACTGGTTGTCAAAGGCTTTCAGCAGAAAGAAGGAATTGATTACACTGAGATATTCTCTCCTGTAATCAAAATGACAACTATTAGACTTATTCTCAGCCTGGTAGTCTCTCACAGTCTACATCTAGAGCAGATGGATGTGAGAACAGCTTTTCTACTTGGTGATCTTGATGAGGAACTATACATGGTGCAGCCACAGGGTTTCAGTGTCTCTGGGAAAGAAGAACTTGTCTGCAAACTTCAGAAAAGTCTTTATGGCTTAAAGTAGGCACCTAGACAATGGTACAGGAGGTTTGACAGTTACAT
This sequence comes from Amphibolis antarctica, assembly GCA_024699675.1. NCBI lineage: Eukaryota > Viridiplantae > Streptophyta > Magnoliopsida > Alismatales > Cymodoceaceae > Amphibolis > Amphibolis antarctica. The sequence goes on from JAMKPZ010000150.1 coordinate 148,931, forward strand.
CTATACTATTGGTTTCAGTAGATGTGAGATGGACTCATGTTGCTACTGGAAACAATTCAATGACTCCTTGATCTTTCTGCTATTGTACGTTGATGATATGTTGATAGCTTGTAGTAACATCAACAGAATCAATGAATTGAAGCGACAGATATCAAAAGAATTTGATATGAAGGATTTGGGTTTAGCCAACCAAATCCTTGGAATGAGACAAGAGAGATTTGAATGAAGGTACCTTGGTATTGTCTCAGAAAAAGTACATTGAGAAGGTGTTGGAGAGATTTGGCCATACCAATGCTAGAGCAATAGAGACACCTTTAGGAGCTCACCTAAGGTTGACCAAGGATCAGATGCTTAAAGATCACACTGAAAAGAATTACATGTCTGAAGTCCCATATGCTTCTACAGTAGGTAGCTTGATGTATGCTGCAACAAGCATTAGACCTGACATTGCTCATGCTGTTGGAGTGGTGAGCAGGTTTATGTCCAATCTAGGAAAGGAGCATTGAGAAGCAGTAAAGTGGATTCTGCGCTATTTGAAAGGTTCTAGTGACGTTGGATTGTACTTCAAGAAAGGTAATTTAGACTTGCAAGACTTCTGTGATGCTGATCTTGCTGGAGATTCAGATTAGAACAAGAGTACTTCAGGTTATGTGTTCACCTTGAATGGCACAGCTATAAGCTGAAAGTCTAAGTTGCAAGGATTTGTTACCCTTTCAACAATGGAAGCTGAACTGGTAGCTATAACAGAAGCAGCAAAGGAGTAGATTTGGCTCAAAAGCTTTCTTGAAGAATTAAAGATAAAAGCTAGTGAGAGTATTCTGAACAGTGATAGTTAGAGTGCTCTTTACTTAGCAAGAAATCCAAACTACAAGAGTAGAACCAAGCATTTTAGAATTAAGTATCATTTCATCAAAGAACTGATTGAAGAGGAAAATCTGACACTTCAAAAGATAGCAGGAAGCATGAATCCAGTAGACATGTTCACGAAGACTGTCAGCATACAAAAACTAAGGCTATGCATGGCCTTAGTCGGCCTCCCAGTTACTTGAAAATGGAGGAGTGGCGTGGTGGCAAAGTTACAAGGTTGATGAGCGAGTATACGTCTGTAACAGTCTCCAAGTGGGAAATTGTTAGGATTACTCTGGTGTGGAGACTGTTTAAGTCTTCACAAGTGTATGTATCCTTATGGGGCCTATTGGGCCTGATAAACCTTTGGTGTGATTTGTGCCTTAATGTTGTACTATAAATAAGTGCTATAATCTTGTAATGTGGGCGTGTGAAAACTAATGAAACCATCAGAAGACGCCTGCGGATTAGGCTTCGGCTGAACCACGTAAAACCTTGTATTGTGCTTGTTTCTCCTTCTCTTCTACCTCCTTCCCTAGTATCGAATCTCGCCTTTCTTTTTGGTTTAATCCTATCAATTTCTACCCATGTGAAGTTTTTTCTTTGTTTTATAGCTCAAGGGTTAATAAACTAACCAATTCATGCATTTTCTCTATCAATTAAACTTAAACTCATGCAACATTAGAAATATGTAATTGACATGAATTTCTATTAAAGTGTATGATAAATGATGATTTTCTCTATAAAGTATAGTAATTAAGATGCATGAAAATGTACAAATTAGTACTCTACAGATATCATACCTAAATTGGGGAGGTGTGAACACCACATTCAGTTAAAAGAAGGTGAAGGGGCAGTGGCTGTTAACCCATATCGTTATTCTCAGATGCAAAAAAATGAGCTAGAAAGACAAATCAAGGAATATTTACAGAAGGGGTAGATTCAACCTAGTTACAGTGAATTTACTTCACCAGATTTACTAGTCAAAAACAAAGACGAGACATGGCATATGTGTGTAGACTATCAGGAATTGAATTGGAAAATAGTTAAAAATAATTATCCTATGCCCATTATTGATGAACTGATTGATGAGTTAAGAGTAGCTAAGTGGTATTTCAAGATTGATCTAAGGTCAAGATATCATCAAATAAGAATGGTAGCAGATGATATCCACAAACTGCTTTTAGAACACATAATGGGCACTACGAATTTGTTGTGATGCCATTTGGGTTGTGTAATGCTCTGGTTACATTTCAGCCAGTGATGAATGACATGTTCAGACCATTTTTAAGACGATTTGTCTTGATTTTCTTTGATGATATATTAGTTTATAGTCCTACCTATTCTCTGCACTTAAAATAACTTACTGCAGTGCTGCAAATTCTGGCATCAAATAAAATGTTTGCTAAAAGGAGTAAATGTGCCTTTGGGCTTATGCAAGTAGAGGTGTCAATCATCAGCCCAAGCACGGCCCATGGCATGGAAAAATACTATTCATGTCGATCAACGGCATGATTTTGACTAACACGATTTTTTAAGTAATTTATTATTTATATATATTTAATATTTAAATTAATAATTAATTTAAAAAAAAATATTTATTTAATTAACAAATAACAACATTCTTCCTAAGACCCGGCCTCGCGACCCGGCTGCCGACCTAATGACCTGGCGGCTCGTCCCCCCCATCGGCCATATGACCCGTTCACCCCTTTCCCATGCACGCGACCATTCACCCGTCGGCCACACGACCCAGCGATCGGTCCCCCCCCTCTCCCACAACCCAATGACCCAGCAACTGGACTTGTAGCCGTCTGAGACTCGTCACTAGGCGATCTTGTCCTTCAGCCGGCTGCTGTTGGGGTTGACTCGATGGTCGGTTCTCCGAGGATGGCAGCCGCTAGCCCGATTGGGTCAGATGCCTGCTCCTTTGGGACTTCGGCTCTACCTCTCGTAGTTGTACACTAGTCTGTGGACTAAAGGCCGTATACTTACGGCTGTAGACTTAAGCCCGTATACTTAAGGTTTTTCGTTCTCGTTTCTGCACTCTGTGCAAACCTGGCTGCTGCCTTGCGAGTCCGGTAGCCACCTGACTTTCGGCAAAAGCCCGGCTCCCTTCATATCTGTAGCCTAAGTGCCTAACTCATTAGCACCTGGTAGCTCCAATGCGGCTGCCACCTCGTGGACCTGGCGACTGCTTGCAACCTGGCGGACCGACTCCACTCCTTGTAGCCCTAAGGCCCCTAACACCGACAGCCCACCTCTCTCTTCGGCTCTTCTTCCCGGGACCTGGCACCATGACTCGGTGGCCAACCCAATGACTTGGCGGCCAACCCAGGCACGATTCCCCAGCCTGCCTACCTGTGCACGCGACCGTTCACCCCGCCAACCGCATGACTCGGCAGCCCATCCCCCCTGCCGGCCACACGACCCGTTCACCCCCCTCCCGTGCACGCGACCGTTCACCCCATCGGCCGTACGACCTGGCTATCGGTCCCCTCCCCCTCCTGCGACTCGGCGACCGTCCCTACCCCCCCAACCCACCTTGTAGTCTTATGCTGAGCCGAGCTGTGCCTATTTCGTGTTACAATTCGTGTCGTGCTAACACGGCACGAACTACCTGAAGGTCTGGCCCAGGCATGACCTACGACACGAAAAATATTTTGTGTCATGTCGTTGACTGGCCCGGTCAAACCATGTCGGGCTAGGTTGGGTTGTGCCAGCACAGCCCATTAACATCTCTATATGCAAGTGGCATACTTGGGAATATCATTAGTGTAGATGGCGTTTCTATGGATGTAGACATGGTGAAAGCTATGTTGGAATGGCCTGTGCCAGTGGATGTCCATTCACTAAGGGGATTTTTGGGATTGTCAAGGTACTACTGACATTTTATCAAGGGTTATGGAAAGATTGCCCGACAACCTTTTATAGA